>JAODAL010073036.1:0-14879 GCA_025379985.1 Phyllomedusa bahiana | reverse complement strand
AGTACTATGTGGTGGTGGTGGTGTGGTGGTATTAGTCAGTCACTATGTGGTGGTGGTGTTGTTGTGGTATTATTCAGTCACTATGTGGTGGTGTTGTGGTATTATTGTCACTTGTCTGCTGGGCACCTGTGTACACTGCTATCTACCACTATATGGTCACTGTATAGTGGAAGTATGGCAGAGGGATGGTCTAAGCGGCCGTCACATCCCTCGTATTAATTGTTGTGCGACCCTGCTTCCCAACGTTACTTCCCTGCTTCGTGCCGACGTCGGCGGCACTTTATTATTATTATTATTATTATTTATTTTAAAGCGCCATTGATTCCAGGGCGCTGTACATTCGAGGGGGTTACATACATTACATAAGTCAAACGAGTACAGTGATAAGGGATAATGACAATTGGTATGACAGAGGGAGAGAGGACCCTACCCGCGAGGGCTTACAATGTACAAGGAGGGGGAAAGAGACAGGAGGTGAGGGGCAGACAAGTCTGTGGAGGAAGTAGTGACAAGTTTAGTGAAGGTTATAGGCACTTAGCGGTAACTAAGGTATTTTTTGGTCGCAGTTTCGGCACTTGGTCTCAAAAAGGTTCGCCATCACTGGTATAGGCCATAGCTGTAACACAATCTCCAAAAGGGGGCAAAAGACGTCTCTGCAGACGAACAACTTGCACCAGTCGACCAGCGGGCGATCATTAAGGGGTTAAAGGCATAGTAATCCTAGTGTATGGAAACTAGCAAATATAAATAATTTTGGTTCCTAATTGACCCAAAACGGGGAAGGTTTATTCTGAGTTCATGTCAGATAGTGAGGCTTTTTATATAGTAAACTTCTGGTTTCAACTGTATATTCACACGATTTCTTGCAGCCATATAGCGGTGAGTACTTCTAAAGCGCTTGGCCTTGCCTCTTTTCACTTTCTGCTCCGGGAAGAAGTGACCTGTCACTTCTTGCTCCCAGCGCTCAGTACGTGTCGGGAAACATGCTGTAAAATCATAGCACTCATTGAGTGCTATAATTTTTCCATATTTGCAGGCTGTACTTTGGGAATATTGCAGCGCAATTACACCCCGAGGTACGACCCGCAAATGCCCCGCATAAACATACCCTAAGCAGAGGAATTCCAGAAAGCGGAGGACTTCATTGGGAGACCGAAAAAGAGTGTTTCTGGGAAGCAACTGGTCGCTGATTGGGCCTCAGTCAGTCCATCCTTGAGCCTCCAAGAGAGGAAGAGACAGTCCTTTTCCCTCGTGACCTTAAAGGGGTATTCCCACCACAGCAAGTGCTGCTGTAAGGAGCAATTACTGGAAAGTACACAATTTTCAAAATTCATGTTATTAAAAAGTTTATATGCTCCTTCTCTCACCTTCGACTTTCTCTTTGTCTCCTCGGTCACCGATCACAACTGAGCGCTTTCAGTGGTGGCTGGTAATGCAGCATTATCAGCAGGGGCGTTGATAGAGTCCCAAAAATCTGGGGCCCGGGCCCTCTGTGCTGTGTTTTGCTCAGTAGGACGGGGTTCACACGGAATTTTTCACGCCACATTGTGAGCTCCAGTATGTAATTTTACAGAGAAAAAAAAAACTTATGTTCCTGTCACTAATTTTCTGCATATTCCACATAGATCCTGTCCATCACGTCAGCAGCCCTGACAAATTTACTTTTTCAAAATCGCTCCCCTCCATATGACAGTGTAATACCCCTAAATAACAGACACCAGAAAATACACTGATACATAGAGCAAATAGACCAGATGAATGATTGTTACAGTAAAAAACTCCTACAAAACCAAGACCCAAAACTATTACTACTTAAGGCTAAAATAATCCTGCCAGACCCTGACCAAACGTGACCACCACATGTGACTATCAGCTGTACACAAGCTCTGAAGACGTATATCACTGCCATACAGTGACCAGATAGTGGTAGATACCAGTTGTATGTAGTCTCTGCAGAAATATAAGTGATTACACTGCAGTTACATTTAGTGACTTACAGGAGACGTCTTTACTGATCAGAGTTGTTTACTTTCCCTTCTCTTCTCCATCGGGCCCAGACCATCATGATGACTTCTCCCGGCCACCACTCGTCTCTGCAGAATCTATCACACAAACATTTTAGAATCCTCACTTTTTCAGCACATAAATACCTACTTACCTACTGGGGGTATGATAGAAAAGACAGGTGTCTGCTGTGGGGGATCGGGAGTCACCCATCGTTCCTGTATAAGCCCCCATTAGGTAGGTTTATATAACCCTCTCAGAAGGTAGGTATATAGGTCTCCTCAGTAGGTAGGAATAAAGGTTATATGTCCACTAGTAATTGAAGGTGCAAAAGTGTTCTGTTTTATGGAAAGCATACAAATTTTTTAATAATATGGATTTGTTAAATTTCTTACCTTACAGTAATTGCCCCTTTCAGCAGCACTTGCTGTGATTAGAATACCCCTTTATGCTGTGAGACCCCCAGTCAGAGGTGTTATGAGTGTGGTGGGACCCAAAACTTGTTTTTTAGTAGGTTGTGCTCTGCAAGAGGTGGTTTTCTGCAAATCTGTAGAATGTGAACTACAACTAGAATCTAGGCTGGCCTGGAGCCATGGTATATTACAACATTTAGAACTGAATTCATAGAGTACACACAGTGGGTCTTTGGCAGGAGGTGTGTGCCCAACAGACCCCCAGCTTTGGGTTCTGGTCACCGGCCGTGGCCGTTGCGACGAAAAACGTGGTTTCTAACATAATGTTTTGTATTCCAGTGTGAACTCGGTCATTCCACTCTGTTTTACTAATTGGTTCCTGGCTGACGCCTTGGTCAGGCATCTTCCAGGACTCCACTGGTTAACCTGGTTCCTTGATGATTGATAGTCTTGTATTCCAATCTGGTTTTGTGTTCCTTCCACCTGTCACCTCTGTTCTATTTTCCCTGGTTCCCTATATAAGGATTCCTTTGCCACTCATCCTTGCCTGCTATAGTTGGTCCTCACCTTTCCTGTAGCTAGCACTTTTCTCTCTTGCTTGTTTTCTTGGTTACCTGACTTTGCTTTTGCTCTGACTATTCTCCAGATTTTGCACCACGTCTCCCGACAGTTACTGACTTTGCTCGTCTTACCCTCCGTATTTGTGTTCTGTGTTCGTTTGTCTGCGTCTCGTGTATGCACTTATTAAGTGTAGTTCTCAGTCTTAAGGTTGGGGCTGACTTATTAAGGTGTCGGGTTCCCCCAAAAGACAGGGATAGTGGTTGGGACCAGCGTCAGGGCCTCACTCTGTTTGTGTCTGCTCGTGCGCCCCTGACCAGTTCCTTACAGAAGGCTTGTGGCAGGAAGAGCAACTTTTCGCATTGGAGATCAACCAAGAGGAACACGTGTATGCCAAGACTTGTTTATAACGTAACCACCAAAAATTGTAGTAAAAGAAAAGTTGGTGGCACCTAAGAGGGTCCATGACATATATCAAAAAGAGATCAACCCCCACCACGAGACCTGACACAGCTTTAGCTTTTGAACATTTTTATAACATCTTACCACATTCATGTCCAGTTTTACCATGACAGTCCCACAATCATGGCACTGACATTTTTGGAAAGTGTGACCTGAATCCCGAGATGCACTTGTTAGGGACAGTCAGGGGCGCACGAGAAGACACAGACGGAGTGAAGCCCTGACGCTGGTCCCAACCCCTGTCCCTGCTTCTTGGGGTACCCGACTCCTTACTAGGTCGGCCCCAACCTGAAGACTGAGTACTTCTCTGAGTAAAGTGAGACACAAGACATAGACAAACATAGAACAAACAGGGAGAGTCAGACAGGCAAGGTCGGCAACGAACGGTAACGCAGTACAGAATCAGGTAACAGAGGAGAAACGAGGCCAAGCCAAGGTCAAAAAACACAGAAGAATCCAAGTAGAAAACAGGCAACCTATAGGCAGAGGTAACCGTATGGCAGGCAAGGAAGAGAGGAAGCTGAGTCCTTATATAGGGAACAGGAGAAGGTAGAGCAGAGGTGATAGGTGAATAGAAATGTCCATCAAAAAAGGAACAGGTTAACCCAACAAGTGCTGGAAGATTCCTGGCCACGGGCGTTGGCCAGGAATCAATTAAGCATACAGAGCTAGAAGACAGAGTTCACAATGGGAAAGGTAACATGGCCGAAGCCGCAGCTTTGGTCGCAGTGGCCGTGGCCGGCGACCAGAGTCAGACGCAGAGGGTCTGCCAGGCGCAATCATGACAGCACTACCCTGATATTCCAGTTAACGTAGTTGGCAACTAAGTATTATAATGGTGAAGAATCAAACAAATGTAAAAGTTGATAAAACATTAAGAAATGTTCTTGTCTTCTCTTCCGTCTAATTCCCTGAAGTACTGTATTTCTGTGCTACTGTATAATCATATTTCAGAGCCACTGAACCAAAAGTATCTCAATATTTTAATGAGCCACGAGATTTATGGTCATAAGATGTGAAGGAAAAAAAAAGTATTCCTTGGAATTCAGAGCTTTTTACATTACACCACATTTCTAATACAACTTTAGGGAAATCCACTATTAAATCTCTGCTGTAGCGCCAAAATATACACACCCATTACTTATCAAGGATGACATTGGCTACATCGGGGTGCCAGCTTCATATATTATCTGGAATTGAACATCTGTTTCCAGCACACTCGAGCCAACCATGCCCGGAAAGTACAATATTTTTTAACCAATGTGTATTAAGGTGTGGTGAGCTGAATTTCTCTCTTGAGGCTGGTGATTAATAATGTTGGCATGGCATAAAAGCATGTCAATGTCATCGAATGGGGTCATCAGGTAGATGAAGCTAGACACTACCCAAGGGCACTACCAGGAAATTTATGCCATCCTGTCCAATCACCATGGAGTACAGAGTATCCCTTGGGCTCACAATAGCCTACTATGCAACAACTTGATAATAGTCAGTAGCATTGAGCTTCAGATTTGTGTCAAAGTCAAATTTAACCTGAATTTGAGTGCTTTAGTTTGGGTTATGCCAAACAATGTTTTGGCGAAATCAACATAGAAATCAACTGTAACTTGCGCCCTAATTGGGTTCATGGTTGTATAAGTGGTTACTGGTGGTTAACCTACCAGTCCAGAAATGCTCCCATTGTTGCCCAATTTACCATCCAACTAGAAGTTAGACACTACCCAATGTAACCACCATACAATTGATGCCATCCTGTCCAATGACAATGGAGTACAGAATAACGCATGGGATAACAAGGGCCTACTATGCAACAACTTTATAATAGTCAGTAGCATTGAGCTTCAGATTGAGCTTCTGAATCCATGTGCTTAATTTTGGTCATCTCAAGCAATGTTTTGGTGAAAATCACCATAGAAATTAACCATAACTATAACCCTAATTGGGGTTAGGGTTGTATAAGTGGTTACTGGTGGTTAACCTACCAATCCAGCAATGCTCCCATTGTTGCCCAACTTACCATCCAACATCCAGAAAGGTAGACACTACCCAATGCAACCACCGGAAAATTGATGACATCCTGTGTAATCACCATGGAGTACAATACTTATAGTAGTCAATAGCATTGAGCTTCAGATTGAGTTTCTGAATCCAAGTGCTTTAGTTTTGGTCATATCCAACAATGTTTTGGCGAAACTCAACATAGAAATTAGCCGTAACTATAACCCTAACCCTAATTGGGGTTAGGATTGTATAGTTATCAGTGGTTATCAGTAGCTAATCTACTGTTTCGGTGATGCTCCCATTATTCCCCAACGTATGATCCAACGTCCCTTTTGGCTACTTGACCATGGACCCAATGTTTTGGCAACCGGAAGTGACGTCAGACCAAAATTTAAACCGCAATAGGAGCTTTGTGTCACCTGACAAGTAGGTTCACACTCTAAAACCTCCTAAGCAACCCTAACCCCCATTTAGGGTTAGGATTATGGTTAGAGATAGAGTTCTGAACTCAAATTCCTTTAAACATTTTATCAAACAGGGTCCCCTTTGAGCAACACTGTAGCCAGTATCAAGGAGGTAATTGCCCAAGCGTTAGTACAGCACTTGGGGTCTACGGTCAGAGGGAACCCATAATCCCTTAGTTACAGAATTTGCAAAATTTAAGTGCAGAGCATGCAAAAAATTGAAAAATAATAACTGCTTCTAAACTGAAGTTTGTTAACTGAACTCTAGAATATCATAACTCTGGTGGTTAGTAATGGGCTTTAGGGTGTTTACTTAACTGGGACCCAGATTAAGTCTGACTTTCAGGAAAATAAAATATAATTTTTTTCCCACTTAATAGGCTGGGCCTGGTGCTGCAGTTTATCCATGCAATTCTAAACCCAGCCTATGAACAAGAGTGGCACTGTTTTTTCAAAAAAATAAAAACCGGTCCTATTTTCCAACACTGGAAACCCCTAATCAATAGCGTGTTGCATCTGAATGGATTTTCCGTGGACTGCACCTGTCTGGTCATGTTGAGAGTTGTAGTTTTCCAATAACTGTAAGGGATTTTTCAAAATCACAGATGCCACTAGTTTCCCATTAGCTAGGACAAAAAATGGCCCAACAAAACAATCTAATCACAGACTAACTAAACAAGGCCCTATTTTAAAATATAACTTTTAATAATTATCCTAAAGAAAACTTTACTCACATAAGATCAAATTCTTACTTCACCAAAAAATTCAATAGGTATTCCTTGTCAATAAGTATGTATTCACATCGGAGGGGACTCTAATACCTATCCTTTCCTCCTGACACAAGAAAATATTCTCAAAATAGCTCCCTCATCTGACCCTGTGTATCGATTCTGGAGGTGGATCCACTGGACCACCGCAGGCGATGGCGTAAGCCCCTACCAGGGAGTGGAATTTAAGTGGGACCCGGTTTTCATCAGAGCCCGCCGCAAAGCGGGATGGTCTTGCTGCGGCGGGTGTCCACCAGGTCACTACCACTGGCGGGGCTTGCCTGCGGTGGCGGCCAAGGGTGCGAGGTACAGGAACGGCAGGCAGGCTCGTAGTCGAGGACAGACAGAAGGTCAGGACAGGCGGCTCTGGTTCGTGGACGGTAGACAAGCAGGTGGTCGGGGCAGGCGGCAAGGTTCGTAGACGGTAGACGTAGCAGAGGGTCGGTACACAGGAAGGCAATACAGGAACGCTCAGGAACACTTTCACCATGGGTATGAACACCAAGGATCCGGCGAGGGCCGGCAGGAAGTGACCGGACTAAATAGGAGCAGTGCCCGGCAATGAACCAATTACCGGCGCACTGCCCCTTTAAATTCAAATTGCCAGCGCGCGCGCGCCTCTAGGGGCGGAGCTACGTGCCGGGACACGGAAGCAGCCTGAGCAGGAGCGTGGCCGGGTAACTGCATGCCAGCGGGGACGGGGGGGCGAGCGGACTCCGAACCCGACATGCGGGACGGGGCTCTGCTTGGTGCAGGAGCACGGGCGCGCCTGCGACCCGGGACAGTGGTCGCAGGGGCGTCCGTGACAGTACCCCCCCTTGGGCCCCACTCTCTTACTGGATTGGAGGAATCTCTGGATGAGACTGCGGTTCAAGATGTTCTCCTCCGGCTCCCAGGACCTCTCTTCAGGGCCGAACCCCCTCCAGTCCACCAAGAAGCATCGCTTTCCACTAGTTCTTCTCATGCCCAGAATCTCCTTGACCTCGAAGACATTGGGCGCATCAGCCACAGACGGAGGAGGAGCGGCCTTCTGGGAAAAATGGTTAAGGACCAGAGGTTTAAATAAGGAGACATGAACAGCGTTGGGAAGTCTCATCGTGGGAGGGAGCCGGAGTTTGTATGCTACCGGATTGATGCGGCTGATGACCTCAAAGGGTCCCAGGAAACGGGGTCCCAGTTTGTGAGACGGCATCTTTAAGCGGACATATCTAGATGAGAGCCACACCTTTTCACCTGGGGAGAACACCGGAGGAGGGATTCTTCTCTTGTCCGCTTGAGACTTCATGCGCTCGGACGCGCGGAGCAGCGACTGACGGGTCTGGGACCAGATGGCCTTCATGTCTTGAACCAGTGCGTCCGCCGCCGGGACCTCGGAGGAGGTTGCCAGAGGGAGAGGGGGGCGGGGATGCAAGCCATACACGATGTAGAAGGGGGAGGCCCCTGCGGACTCGGACTCAAGGGAGTTATAGGAGAACTCCGCCCACGGCAGTAAATTGGCCCAATCATCTTGGCGTGCCGAGACGAAATGACGAAGGTAGCAACCCAGGACTTGGTTGACCCTCTCCACCTGGCCGTTCGTCTGTGGATGGTAGCCGGAAGAGAAGTCGAGCTTCACTTGAAGTTGGTTGCACAGAGCTCGCCAAAACCTGGAGACAAATTGAACTCCCCGGTCCGAGACAATTTGCTGAGGGAGTCCATGGAGCCGGAACACATGGATGAAGAATAACTCAGCTAGCCGGGAGGCGGATGGCAGCCCTGGCAACGGGACGAAGTGCGCCATTTTGGAAAAGCGATCAGTAATCACCCAGATAATGGTGTTGCCAGACGACGGAGGGAGGTCGGTTATAAAGTCCATCGAAATGTTGGTCCAGGGTTGAGTGGGAACGGGAAGTGGCTGAAGTAGGCCTGCCGGCTTGTGACGTGGCGTCTTGTTCCGGGCGCAGGAGTCGCAAGACGCAAAAAAGTCCTTGATATCCTTCTCCAGCTCTGGCCAACAATCGACTCGGGATATCAGGTGGAAGGTTCTTCGGGCGCCGGGATGGCCAGCCACCAATGAGCAATGTCCCCATTTCAAGATACGTCTGCGGAGAGCAGGACGCACATAAGTCCTTCCAGGAGGGACCTTCCGGAGGTCCACTGGAGCAGCCGAGATGAGACGTTCTGGGGGGATGATGTGTTCAGGAGAGTCTTTTCAACCCACC
The DNA here is from genome assembly GCA_025379985.1 of Phyllomedusa bahiana. Taxonomy (NCBI): domain Eukaryota; kingdom Metazoa; phylum Chordata; class Amphibia; order Anura; family Hylidae; genus Phyllomedusa; species Phyllomedusa bahiana. Next base: position 6,009 of record JAODAL010073036.1, on the reverse strand, counting down.
ACGTCGGAAGCACGGAGAGGGCATCCGCTCTCACATTCTTCTCGGCTGGCCTGAAATGGATCTGAAAGTCGAACCGGGAGAAGAAGTGCGACCAGCTGGCCTGGCGTGGGTTAAGTCGCTGAGCAGTCTGCAGATATTGGAGGTTCTTGTGGTCCGAGTAGATACGGATGGGAAAACGGGCACCCTCCAGCAGATAACGCCACTCCTCCAGGGCCAATTTGATGGCCAGTAGCTCCCGGTCGCCAATCGTGTAATTCCTCTCGGCTGAAGAGAACGTCTTGGAGAAGAAGCCGCACGACACAGTCTTACCCGTAGGCCCTTTTTGTGTAAGGACTGCTCCAGCCCCCACGGACGAAGCATCCACTTCCAGAGTGAAGGGTTTCTCGGGGTCTGGACGTGCAAGGATAGAAGCCGTAGCGAAGGCGGATTTGAGCTTCACAAACGCCTCCTCGGCCTCGACAGGCCAACTGCGTGGATTGGCTTGTTTCTTGGTGAGAGCCACTATCGGGGCCACCAGCGTAGAGAAGTGCGGGATGAATTGGCGATAGTAATTGCAGAAGCCCAAGAATCGCTGGATAGCCCGCAGCCCGACGGGGCGTGGCCATTGCAATACGGCAGACAGTTTAGCAGGGTCCATCCGTAGGCCTTGGTCAGAGATGACATACCCCAGAAACGGGAGGCTAGTCTGATGGAAGAGGCACTTCCCTAGCTTGGCATACAGGTGGTTCTCCCGGAGACGTCTTAGTACTTGACGGACATGGCTGCGGTGGGTCTCGAGGTCAGGGGAGAACACCAGTATGTCATCGAGGTAGACTACCACGCAGGAGAGGAGGAGGTCCCTGAAGACGTCATTCACGAGCTCCTGAAAGACGGCTGGCGCATTACAGAGTCCGAAGGGCATCACCAGGTACTCGTAGTGCCCATCCCTGGTGTTGAAGGCCGTCTTCCATTCATCGCCCTTGCGGATTCGGACCAAGTTGTAGGCCCCTCTCAAATCCAACTTGGAGAAAATCTTGGCGCCTTGCAGGCGATCAAAAAGTTCCGTGATCAGCGGCAAGGGGTAACGGTTCTTTACCGTGATCTTGTTCAAGCCCCGGTAGTCAATGCAGGGCCGTAAGGTACCGTCCTTCTTCTTCACGAAAAAGAACCCCGCGCCAGCGGGGGACGAGGACTTCCGGATGAACCCCTTTTTGAGATTCTCCTGGATGTACTCCGACATGGCTTGGGTCTCAGGAACAGACAGAGGGTAGACTCGGCCACGGGGAGGACTGGTACCCGGCAATAAGTCGATCGGGCAATCGTATGGACGATGCGGGGAAACTCTCGGCTTGTCTCTCGGAGAACACATCGGCATACTCCAGATATTCGGGCGGCAGCCCGGGCAGCGGCTCCTGAAGGGTTAAGCGAGAGCAGGGAAGCACCGGGCGAGGTGCCACCAAACAACGCCCCCGACAGTTGGGACCCCAACGAATCACCTCTCCAGTAGACCAGTCCAGGATAGGAGAGTGGAGCCGTAGCCATGGGAGTCCGAGGAGGATCGCCGACGAGGAGCGAGGCAACACATAGAAGGCGATCTCCTCCTTATGCAGTGCCCCCACATGGAGGGACAGTGGCTTGGTGACGAACTGGATGGTGTCGCTAAGCAGCTCCCCGCTGACTGATGAGATGACAAGCGGTTTCTCCAGACGTACCACTGGAAGCCGATACCGCCTCACTAGAGGCTGGTGGATGAAGTTCCCGGCTGAGCCCGAGTCCAGAAACGCCGGAACCTGGAATGTGATACCAGACTCCGACACGACCTGCACAGGCATCAACAGGCGTGGAGAGGGGGAGGTTGCACCTAGGAAAGCCTCTCCCACAGATCCTAGGTGCGGGAGTTTCCCGCAGCCTTGGGCGTTGGGACAAGTCCTCCGAAAATGCTCTGGGCTGCCACAGTAGAGACACAAGCCTAGTTGTCGCCGCTGGGCCAATTCTTGCTCAAAGAGGCGAGCCCGATTAATCTGCATGGGCTCGTCGGTGGGTGTTGGAGGCTGTGGCGCCGGAGGCCCCTGGAACACCGGTGCCAGGCGAGGAAACCGGCGAGGTTGGGCTGACTGGCGCTCTTGCAGAAGCTCCTCCTCCCATTCAATGAAGCGTATATCGATGCGGGTCGCCAACCGGATCAAGTCGCTAAGGGAGGACGGGAGGTCTCTAGCGGCCAAGACGTCTTTAACTCGACTTGAGAGTCCCTTCTTGAACGTAGCACATAGTGCGGCCTCGTTCCATGTCAGTTCAGAGGCCAGCGTACGGAATTGCACCGCGTAGTCTCCTACAGACAGGTCTCCCTGGCGTAGATTTAGGAGGGCCGTCTCAGCGGAGGAGGCACGGGCTGGTTCCTCGAAGACGTTGCGGAACTCACTGAGGAATGACTGTAGATCCGCCGTCACTGGATCATCTCTGTCCCATAGGGGTGTAGCCCATGCCAGGGCCTTCCCGGAGAGGAGGCTGACCACGAAAGCCACCTTCGCACGTTCGGACAGGAACTGGTCGGTCATCAGCTCCACGTGCATAGAGCATTGGGTGATAAACCCCCTGCATAGTTTCGGGTCACCGCTGAACTTGGATGGGAGTGACAGCCGAAGCTTGGGTCCCCTGGGGATCACCGGAACCGCTGAGGCAGGAGCAACTGGAGATGGCGGTGGCTGCTGCTGGACGGTGACGAGCTGCTGCACCAAGGAGGAGAGTTGCTCGAGCTGCTGCGCTTGCTGCGCAATCTGTTGTGATTGCTTGGCCACGACGTTGGTGATGCTGGCAACACTTGGCAAGGGTACCTTGGCGGGATCCATGGCCGGATCCTACTGTAACGATTCTGGAGGTGGATCCACTGGACCACCGCAGGCGATGGCGTAAGCCCCTACCAGGGAGTGGAATCTAAGTGGGACCCGGTTTTCACCAGAGCCCGCCGCAAAGCGGGATGGTCTTGCTGCGGCGGGTGTCCACCAGGTCACTACCACTGGCGGGGTTTGCCTGCGGTGGCGGCCAAGGGTGCGAGGTACAGGAACGGCAGGCAGGCTTGTAGTCGAGGACAGACAGAAGGTCAGGAGAGGCGGCTCTGGTTCGTGGACGGTAGACAAGCAGGTGGTCGGGGCAGCGGCAAGGTACGTAGACGGTAGACGTAGCCGAGGGTCGGTACACAGTAAGGCAATACAGGAACGCTCAGGAACACTTTCACCATGGTATGAACACCAATGATCCGGCGAGGGCCGGCAGGAAGTGACCGGACTAAATAGGAGCAGTGCCCGGCAATGAACCAATTACCGGCGCACTGCCCCTTTAAATTTAAATTGCCGGCGCGCGCGCCTCTAGGGGCGGAGCTACGTGTAGGGACACGGAAGCAGCCTGAACAGGAGCATGGCCGGGTAAGTCCCATGCCGGGGGGACGGGGGGCGAGCGGACCCCGAACCCGACGTGCAGGACGGGGCTCCGCTCGGTGCAGGAGCACGGGCGCGCCTGCGACCCGGGACAGTGGTCGCGGGGGCGTCCGTGACACCCTGTATCAATATCTATTCAGGAGACGGAGTAATCGTCCCCACAAGGACGGTCCCATCCAACGGTGGCTCACCCTATTATGACGCTACTTCTAATCATTCACAATATCTGTCCTTAACATGCAGGTCTAAATGCAAATATACTCAAGGAACCCTAAACAAAGTGATATTAAGATACTTATCTTTTATTCTCCATATACCATTAAGTTCAGACGCGTTTCTCCCCTATAGATACCAAGGGGTTCCTCAGGGGAATACTATATAATGGCTTCATTCGGATGAACCTTCAATGAAGTCCATCCATCCAATCTCATCAATAACTGAAAGGTCACACTTGGAAAATCTCTGATTTTATCCGCTACATAAGAAAGCACAATATATTTTCTACTAATTGCAATATATGTGTGAACATGACACAAGATAATACTAAATATCCAGTACATTCTAAGTGTAGGAAGGAGACCTCATCCCACACCCTGACACTTCTCCACCATTCGTCATCCTAAATAGAATATGGTTGTCAAGGAAATGGCTTTAAAAATGGCTTTTAATTATACATTTCCATTAACCAAGCTAAGGCATTGTCTGAAATGCCATTATACCTTGGTGATATTTTTTGCTTTGATATTTCGATATTATGACTTTGCCCTTATGGTCGGCAACGAATCACTAAGTCCTTTTAATTGGCTGTCATATACTATGTTCTATTTTGTATATTTCATTGTTTATATGTAACATCTATGGAAATACAGCATTTCATAGAGATGATGATAACGATGTTTAGCATATCTGAATAGCATTATCAGGATTTAGTAACGATAACCATCTCAGGTGCCAACAACACAAACAACCTAGTGTCCCAGTGTCTATCAGAGCAAGGCCAACCTCGAATTTCCAGCATTTGTGGATATATTCAGGCCAATTTAGCATTGTTTTAATGTTAACGAGAAAGTACCACAAAAAATGGTTTCTTCTCATATCAAGAAGCAATATGTGACTAATAGATGGATTTTTCCAGCTCAACTATGGCCTGAAATGTGTAAGTATAATCAGCTGGACCTCATACTTGTGAAGAAAGCTGAACCCCCTCTCCAGTGCAGAAAAAGATTAACCCATTGTCATGATTGTGCCTGACACACCCGGCTTTTGACTCTGGTTGCCGTCCATGGCCAATATGACGTAAACCGTGGTTTTTGACGTAATATTACGTATTTATATTACTAGTGTGAACTTGGTTTTTCTGTTCTGTGTGCTTTGATCTCCTATCTGGTCTTGTGTTCCTTCTACCTATTGCCTCAGCTCTCTTTCCCTATATATATGATTCATTTTCCTTTCTGCCTTGCCTGCTATACGGTTTATTCTTCCTATAGTTCGCCTGTCTTTCCTATTTGATTACTCGGTATACTTTGACTCTTGCTTGGACCCTGGTTGCTCTCTTGCCTTCCATTTCTGTACTGCACTGCCCGTTCGTTGCTGACTTGGCCTGCCTGACTTCCCCTGTTTGTTCTGTGTTTGTTCGTCTACGTCTTGTGTCTCACTTGGCTAAGTGTAGGTCTCAGTCTTCTGTTTGGGGCCAACCTTGTAAGGAGTTGGGTATGCCAAAAGGCAGGGACAGAGGTTGGGACCAGTGTCAGGGCCTCACACTGTCTGTGTCTCCGTGTGCGCCCCTGACAGGTCCGTACACCCATTATCCTTTTACTGTATCAGTCTTGTCATTGCCCTGTCAGTCTAGTCTACTAATGTTATCTATTCCTGTTCAGGGAACAATGGAGTGATGATTATATTTATAATGAGACTACATAGAGATAAGCAGAAGCCACAGTCAAGTGAGGTTAGTCTGCTTTTCCATTCAGGATCTGTATCGCTTCACTATCACAGCTAAAAAAAAAAAAAACAACAAGATTTTATATCTTAAATTTGTTTAATTGCATGAGACTGATAAAATAACAAAAAAAAATGCTGCCAAAAATTCTAAAAAAAAAGAAAATTGTTTTCCAGGAATATTGGTTTCAACAAAAATACTCGTTTCTGATGGAAATGTCCCTTTAACCATTTAACAACACTGAACATAGACTTATGTCCCAGTGTTGGTAAACTTCTTGGTAGCAAATAAGTCTCAACCCCTTAACGACTTCCCACTGACTTGGAATTGCTGCAGACATTGGGGTTTGCAGCTCCCGGGGGACCGTGGCATAATCAAAGCACTTTCCCCTGCTTTGTTAGGTGATCAGGACGGGTGACCAGACAGAGCCTGGGGAATGGCTGCACAGTCATCTCTCGGGGCCTAGAGTAGCCCCAGGGCTGTCTGTATAACAAGCCTGCAGTCAGGGCACACCGTGTGCTGCCCTGCCTGCTGCCTGTGTCATTTTGATCCAGATTATAATTTATTAGCATATATGAATATGCTGATACATTACAAAAAGTAAAAAAAGAATGTTAAACTGTTATCATGGGATTTAAAAAAAAAGGAAAAAGAAAAAAC
>JAODAL010073035.1:0-14880 GCA_025379985.1 Phyllomedusa bahiana | reverse complement strand
ACACGCGAAAGGGTTGGGGTATGGAAAACAAACACCCCACCTTGGTAAGATTTGACTGAATTTTTTTCTATTTGTTCGGCCCCCACTCACTCATTGGAATGATTTATATTTCATATGATGTGATTATGGCCCGTTATGTAATGGTGTTGTAAATCATGGCCATATATTTACCAGATCTTTTTTACAGATATTTCCTGTTATAAGAGATTGTCCCCTCCTTGGTGGGTTTGGTACCCCCCGATGTTTTTTGGATTTTTATGAACCTGTATTTCGCACTATATCTTGGTTTTTAGAATTGTTAACAAAAAAATGAGATTTTTTATCCCAATACTCTCGATTTGGTGTGTTTTTTAATTTTATATGAGAGAAAAAAATTAAAAACAAATCCAGAAAATCCATTGTTGTTTTGGAAAGCATTTTTTTGAAAAATTAGGGGGGAAAATAAGATTTGGTCACGTACAAACAAATTTTTGGCTCTCACAGACCTGTAATTCTTGTTTAAGGGCCCCTTGCCCTTCAACCCATTACCCCCAAAACCCCACTAGGGTGAAGACCAGAACACGTTGAAGGACCCCCGAAAAAAAATTCTAGTCCTGCCCAGGGGGAAAGACTAATCTGCAATAGGAAAGCGCTTGGTATAAAAAAAAATCAACTGTGGGAGCAAAAATTAGAAAATGGAAGAAAACAAGCCACTGAAAATCTCCCTCCATCTGTGGTCCACGCAAGCTCTCACCCCTGGGGGCAAAATGATCAAAAGAACGATGAGCAGAAAAACCAGAACACATGGGGGACCCATGGAAAGACCCCAGAGACCCGGGACCAAATAAAAAAGGCTCCATCGTTAAACACTAGCCCCCAGGGACTCGGATCTTAAGCCTGGGCCCGTCGAAATTTTTCTGAGAGCTTTGGATGACCCCGAAGAGTATTGGGAGAGTCAATGGGCAGATAAACCAAAGTAAATGTTTGGGAGAAACACAAATGTCGTTTGGAGGAAAGAATGCTGAGTTGTACCAAAGAAAACCATACTACTGTGAAGCATGAGGTGGCATCATCATTCTTTTGGGCGTTTCTTGCAAAGGGCCCGGTGACTGACTGTGTCATAAAAAAAAGATTGGGGGCCCCTGTATCGGAGATTTTGAGTGCAAACCCTCCTTCTCAGCAAAGGGAATTGAAGATGAAATGGCTGGGGCTTTCCATACAATGATCCCAAGTACTCCGCCAGGGCAGTGAAGGTTGGCTTCGTAAGAAGCATTTCAAAGGGCCTGGAGTGGCCCCCGCCAGTCTCCAAAAACTCAACCCATGAAAACCCTTTTGGGGGGGGTTGAAAGCCATGTTGCGCAGCGAACCCCAAACACATGCTTGAGGGATCGAAAGGGGGAAGGGGCCCCATCCCGAACAGTGTGTGCCAACCTTGTGAAGACTTCAGAAAGCTTTACCTTTCTTTGCCAAAAAAGGTCTAAAAAAGTATTGAGTTTAACTTTTGTTATTTACCGATACTTATTTTCCACAAAAATTTGCAAAAAAATTATTTCCAAAAAGACAATGGGATTTCCTGGATTTGTTTTTCATTTTGTCTCTTTAGTTGAGGTCTACCTGTGAAGTCAATTACAGGCCTCTTATCCTTTTTAAGTGGGAGAACTTGCACAATTGGGGGTTTGACTTAAATACTTTTTTTCCCCTCTGTATACCTATCCAGGGGGGGGTTTTACTAGAATATGAAAATGAATTAACCGGTAACCACTTGAGATTGGATAGGTGTGGCTTTTAAACACTTATAGGATGAGATAATTGGTACGCTGAGAACAAGTTACTGTCCGAAACTTGTCTGCGTTTATCACCAAATTTTTTAAATCACCTGTATGTGAAGTTAGTTACATTAAGAAGACATCCCTTGAATACACGCTTTTCCCATTTTTTTGTGCAATTTGTTTTATAAGAGATTTCAGGCTAGGGAGCCACACCAAGTACTCAGCACCCTGATTCTAATAGCTTGCTGCCATGGTCATTAGGATCAAAAAATTTTCTCCAATCACAGACACTATTTGGGAAGTATCAACTGTAGTTTAAAAAGCCACACCTACCATGTAAAAAGTGGGCTCGGCTCCTAAACCCACGCCAAAACTCCCTCTAAACGTGATAACGTACACTAAATGTAGGGAATAGGTGGAAAAATGTATCTTTACCTTCCATCTCCATGTCAGACTCTAAGGGTATGTTCACACGCTTATTTTGGGGCGCTTCGCCCGCGTATTGTGCTTAATACACGGCAAAATGCATCCCGCAATTCGGTAATCCATAGCTCTCCATAGAGAAAAACTGTACGCCTGCAATTACGCCGTGTAAACATAGCCTAATGGGTCCAGAAAGTTTAGAATTCTTGAAATTTATACCATGTGGGCAACATGACTAACATTAAGAACAGTCTTGTTTATCCCCAATTCATTTTCATTTTGGCTTTTTAGATCTTTGTTCACCATCATGAAATATGAACCTTCCTGCTTCCTATTGAATGTTGGCAAGCAGAGACCCTTTAAAACTGTGAAGAATTGATAGAGTAATTTAAAAAAATTGTATAACTATTATTAACAAAGAATAACATTTATTTTCTGGAGTCGGAATACCTCTTCAATGGTATTTAAAACCTTAATCTACAATAATTTAGCTACACAATAAATGATAAAAAAAATAGCCAGAATCTGTTTCAAATTATGTAGAAGTATATATTATGTCTATTTAAAAGACTGTATCTAAAATCTTTTAAAGTTTACGTGAAGAAAAAGACTTCTAGAGCGGGAGTATGAAAGAAAAACCAAAAGTGGGGGTCGGTATCATATTTTTCTTTACACGCAAGTTAATCAACACCATTAAGTTATCCATCAGGCTAAGGGCTCGTGCACATGAGTGTATTTGGGATCTGTGTGAGTAGTGTTACAATGAAAATGCCATTAATGTTATTTTGTGTGCTCATGCCATGTATTTACACAGCAGTATTTATATTGCATTGCATTAGCCTACATCAGAAGTTGTATGTAAGCCAAGTTTTAAACCACAGCGGTTAATAAATAACCTCAAAATTAGGATATAAAAAGGTCTGTATAAAGCAAAATTTTAATATTTTGAAATAAATATGGCAAACATTTTGGAGCTCAATTGGTGCCTTTTATGCATCTGTCTAGAACACTATATTGATACTATGGGGGAACGTGTATGAAGGACTGTCTAGGTCTAAGACTTTGTGTTAACCATAGCAACCAATCAGAGATCCCCTTTCATATAGTGCTCTAAAAAATGAAAGGGGAGCTCTGTTTAGTTGCTATGGGTAACAAAGAAAGTCTTACACCTAGACAGTTTTCATACACGAGGCCCTATGTCTTTATATGGCCATGTACAACGATGACCTGCGGTGCCTAGGGCCCACCAAAAGAGTTGATTCTGGGGGTCCACCTTACAGTTACTGTATATGACTGTACATAGTGCACATGCCTCTTGCTTTTTGCCTCTCTTTCTCTGCTGCCTGTGTGGTAACCTGCCTTCGCCTGCATACCATTGTTACAGACTACACATTAGGTAGGTATTTTGGCCCCTGAATTAGGTAGGTATATAGCTGCCCCTTTTGGTAGCCTTCCATTCTTAATAGTGCCCTCTTATTGATAATTGGAAGAAAAAAATAAAACTCAACTCTTCCCGTTTCCCTACCATGCAATAGGTTGCTCCAGCTTCTGCCAGTGTGATAAAATGATGTCACCATGCCGTCTGTGCCAGGACACTTCTCCTGATATCTTGTAGACCACAGGCCTAAGGAACCATGTGCCCGGCAGGTTTTTCTGTCAGTTTTACAGACAGTTTTCGGATTTGAAATCTGTCTGTAAACCGACTGTCAACCTTTTACATTGTTTTAAGTAGAAAATCAGTGCAGTAGTTCACACTGCAGGGATTTTCCACCGGACAGCTTTTTTACACCGCCAGCATTCCTAAAAACTTAGAATGTGTTCATTCTTCCATCCGGTTTTCGGGCAGAAGATGTACATGTCAGTGGTTGAAGGGGACGGGCGAATCCGTAAACTGCGGACAGAACCATCCCGCAAAACAATGTACAAGATGTCGAAATACCAGCCGGATTCTGATTAAAGATTTTTTAACCTGCTGTGTGGATGCACCCTAAGGCTATGTTCACACGGCTTATTCACGCCGTAATTGCGAGATGGCGGCCCGCCGGCCCCATAGACTTTCATTATCCACGGCGCGTATCCCGCCGGGATAACATGCATGTCACTTTCTCCCCGCTCGCCGTATTTCCCGAGCGGGGAGAGGAGACGGAATCCATAGTTTTCTATGAGAACTGTGGATTACCGTAATAACAGGGAGGGATTTCAGTCGTATTTGAGTGCAGTACGGCGCGAAATACGGACTGAAATCCGTCCCAAAATCAGCCGTGTGAACATAGCCTAATAATGAGGTGACATGATGTAGTGATGTCATCATGCTGGCTGCAAAGTCCTGCACCCTACAAGAGTAATTGGCCGGACGTCAGGCACCTAGTGGCCATGAACGCACATGAAGCAGCACCAAGTTTGCCATGCTCAGAAGCCCACAGAGCTTTTTCTCTGCTCCCCTTTGAGCCAGTCTGAGCTTAGCCATGTACACTATACAGAAGATTATAAAAGCTTTAGCCCAGATTATGGTTCTGTATGTAGATGCTAGATTTGTTGGTAAAGCTGGTAGTAAATGATTTAGGAAATACTAATTACGGTATATTTGTGGCATTCTATTTCATGAGCAGCATATAACAATTTATTCACTTTGCATTATTATTTTACTGTTTGTCTAATTCAGTTATAGACAAGACTGCACAATATTTCTGTCATTCTCATTGCAGGAGTTAGAGAAAAGAGCCAAACTGTTGAAAGAAACCAGCGATGAGCTACATAAGGAGAACACCCAGAGAATATTGGAAATTAAAGCACTGAAGGAAGACTTGGCTTTAAAGGAAAAAGAAATTCAAAGAGAGCAAACAGAACTTGAAAAGATACAAGAACAACAGGAAATAGTAAAGGTACCAAAGCCAAAACCAATAAAAGCCAACAGATTTTTGTTGCAAACTTTCTAAAAGTGTTTTATACTCGCTTCTGTTTCTTTTTTTTCTGTCATCATTTAATGTAAAATCAGTAACTGCATAGATAATGCATTACTAATATACATACTTGCCAACTTATGAAAGTGGCCTTCAGGGAAATCTGGAGCTGCATAGCAGAGTTTGCATAACCACGCCCTCTCTGTAACAAGTCATGCCTCCTTACACTACACCCAACTGTGTAACAGCTCTGGAAGAAAGCTAAATTATGGTTTTGGCATCACACAACTCTCCTGGACATTGGATAGTCTATTCAGCATCCAGGAGACCTGGAAGATGCCACAAAACTGTGCCTGAACCTAAACTTACACTACTACCAATATGTCCACCATACAGTGACTATATAGTGGTAGATGCCAGTGTACACAGGCTCTGCAGACTGTATATTACCACCATACAGTGACCATATAGTGGTAGATGCCAGTGTACACAGGCTCTACAGACTGTATATTACCCCCATATAGTGGTAGATGCCAGTGTACACAGGCTCTGCAGACTGTATATTACCCCCATACAGTGACCATATAGTGGTAGATGCCAGTGTACACAGGCTCTGCAGACTGTATATTACCACCATACAGTGACCATATAGTGGTATATGCCAGTGTACACAGGCTCTGAAGACTGTATATTAGCACCATACAGTGACCATATAGTGGTACATACCAGTATACACAGGATCTGTACAGTAGACGTATAAGTGGTTACATTCAGGAACTCACAGATGACGTCTTCTATGAATGGAATTCTCTTTCCTTTCTCTTCTCCAACCTGTCGGGTCCGCCATGATGACTTCTCCCAGCCACAATTCTTCCCTGCAGAATTTGCCACACAAACATCTTAGAATTCTAATTTTTCCAGCACTTCTCTAACTGTGCTCCCTCTTGTGTACAAACTCTACATCGGGTGACAGGTGGATTGCAGAGTTTTATTGAAGGCCTGCCTAACAGTGTGTGTGTGTGTGTATATATATATATATATATATATATATTATATATATAATATATATATATATATATACACACACTGTTCTGGATCTCTGCAGCCCCTCCAGAGGGACTCTGCAAATGCACTTTGCCACAACTTATCCCTAAGCTGTTTGGTGTGTTCCTTAGTTTTCATGATGCTGTTTGTTCACTAATGTTTTCTAACGTACCTCTGAGGCCTTCACAAAACAGCTGTATTTATACTGAGAATAACTTACATATAGATGTACTCTATTTACTAATTAGGTGATTTCTAAAGGCAATCGGTCACACTTGATTTTATTGATATACACGCCAAACTTTTCAGTTTATTAATTTGCAAAATTGTGGAAAAGCACATATTTTCTTTACATTTCACAAATACTTTCTACTGTGTGTTATTCTATCACATAAAATATCAATAAAGTACATTTAAGTTTGTGGCTGTAACATTTAAAAATGAGGAACATTTCAAGAGGTATGAATATTTTTGAAACCCAATGTATATCTGCAAAGTTTGCTATTTTGGCAATATCTATTTAATGGGATTTAATCTGTATTGTGGTACAACCCCTTTAAGTCATAAAGCTAGCGGATGCTGTTGAAGACTGTTCTGTCTGTGGACATGTTTGATCTGGATGATCATGTTGCACAGCAAGAGATTATTCAGTTTCTTCAGAGAATTTCCTTCCATCTTTATAAATTACATATTACACCTGATCATCTTCTTGTGATACGTACCTGTTCAAGCCATTTCTTCAGCTCCTGCTAGGAGACCCATTTATACTTTTTTTTTTTCACATTCAAAAAACATAATTTTATTCAAGAAAATGAAGTATTACAAATAGAAGCACAAAGTAAAATAACAGATGTGCGGATTTCCGCACCAGTAATGCAAGTATCATAAATGTACATATCATAACCAAGACATGTAATCAAATCAAAATAATGAACTAAACAAGTTACATTAATTCCATTATGATTAACGTATTGGCAAGGGTGTATAACCCCAATCCATTTTATATTTTAAGTTATTCAAGTAAAGGGAAGGCCGGGGTACACCGGGTTGGGGCCCTGTTTGGAACCTTTTGCGGGGTGCAAACTGACCATTTTTAAATGGACCCCAATCTCATCCCCCATTAATAATTCAACATTAAAACACTTCACAAAATTCCATAATTTAAAATTCTTTTTAAAACAACCTCTAAATTATTTAATTTTTCCCCAACTTTTAACAACAAACTTTTTCTCACTTCCCAACATTTTTTACATTTTAATTTTACCCCCCATCAGCTAAGACTTTCAAAAAAAATACGAATTTTTACCCCTTTTAAAAAAGTACAATTCTATGAAAACAATGACGTAAGAAAAAAAGTAACTTGTTAAAATCTTTTCCAATACCCCCTCCTGGTTAATTTTTTTTAAATGGAATGGAGTAATAAGGCAAAAAAAAACTTTTTTCTTTGACCCAGTAAAAAAATTTTTTTCCCCTCCCAAATGTAAATAAAGGCTAAGTTTTTTGTAAAAAAAACCTTCACGTTTTAAAGAAATTTTTTGTGGGAAGAAAATACCTTTGGTGGGGTTTTTAAAAGGGGCAGCCAATGGCTAGCCCCCGGCAAAATGGGACGTTCTCCCCCGTATTTGTGGTATGCGCAAAATACAGGGGAGATATGTCCCAGTCATTCGGTAATCCCAGTTCTTAGAGAACTATGGTTTACGTCCCCTTTCCCTGCTACAATAGGGAGCGGGGAGAAAAGGTAGTGTCAAAAAATTTACGGGTTACGCGCCGAAAATAATGCTGTTATGGGGGCCGGGCTCCCGGCCCCCCCCCCCCCCTGTACACACGGCGAAAATTCGGGGCGAAAAGTCCGAAATTTCTGCAAGTAAAATACCATTTTATGATTTTTGATGATTGCCTGGGGTTGGCCTTCGGGGAGGGCGGTTTACCATCAACATTATTTAAGTTGTGGACATTAGTTTATTTTAAAAAAATTACAAGGGACTTCATTTGCAGATCTTCTGTCAGAGCTGGCTTTTTTATATTAAAGAAGAAAAATGGGTCTTTGAGACCCTGCATAGACTACAGAATGTAAACAAGGTTATGGTCCATGGAAACCCTTTTTAAACCCCCTTAGGACCAAGCCTGTTTTGCCCTTCTGACACGCCCTATTTTTAAAATCTGGAAGTCACTTTATGTGAGAATAACTTTTTGACACTTTTCCTAGCCAGTGATTCAGAGATTGTTTTCTGTGACACATTGTGCTTTAATTTTAGTAAGAAAAATTTTTACCAAATCCTTTTTTTGTTTGTGAAAATATAAAATTTATGAAAATTTGGAAAAATTTGCGATTTTGAAAGTTGAAAATTTCTGGTGAAAAGACGATAATTATTACCAAAAAAATGTTTATAACTAGCATTCCATATGTCCTATGGTTGGCCCTCATTTTTTAAAGCTTTTTTTTTTTTTTACGACATTAGGGGGCCCTTAGAAATTTGTAGTAATTTTAAATTTTCAAAAAATTTGAATATACATTTTTTTAGGGCCACTCCGTTTGAAGTGGCTTTGAGGGGGCCGCATGTTAGATACCCCATAAGTGACACCATTGAGAAATAGCCCCCTTAAGTATTTACAACATATTTGGAAGTTTGATAACCCTTTAGATATTTAAAAGAAATTAAAAGCAAAGTGGAGGTAAAATTTTAAAATTTACTTTTTTTGCGTTTTAAATTTATCCTTTTTTTGGAAAAAGAAAATTTGGGATGGGAAAAATGCAATTAATATCAATTCCCAGGGCTGCGTTTTTTGGATATCCATATGTGCCCTAGTGATTATTTGGTCCCCATAAGCCCAAAAAAGGGGAGCACCCACATACTCTAGGGTTTATTTTCAATGATTTTATTTAGGCGCCCTTTAGGTTTTTGGGGCACCCAAGGTTAAAAACTTAAAAAAAACCCCTAATGACCGATTTGGAAAATACACCCCTTAAAGGGAAAATTTCCAGGGGTTTTTGAGTTTTAGACCCCACAGTGTTCACAAATTTTTTTTGATAAGGCTGTGAAATTAAAAAAAATTTTTTTTTTCCCAAATTATTTGCAATTTTAGTTAAAATGTTTTATTAACAAGGAAACCCGGAAAAAAAAAATAAAACTTTTTTAAGCATTTTTCCAAGTTGGGAATACCCTACTGGGGGTTTTTAAACTGCTGTTTGGGGCATAGAGGGCGTTAAAGGGGGGGGGCGTTTTTTGCTTTTGGGCGCAGATTTTGGTGGAGCCCATGTCGGATTTGCAAAGCCCCAAGTTGAGAACAGGCGAAAACCCTTCAGAAGTCGCCCCATTTTGGATTCAAAAAACCCCCCAGGGATCTCTCTAGGGGTTTTTTCGCATTTTGGATGCACAGGTGTTCCTAGTTTTTTTTTTGCTTTTGGGAATAAAAATGGGGGGGGAAAAAAAGCGTTCGGTCATTGTTTTTTGAGTTTCAAATTTTACGCATTGCCTGCAGTGTAAATGATTGATAACTTATTGGGGGTCGGTACAATTACAATGATATAGATTTTTATAGTTTTTTTGTTTTTTTACTTTTAAAGTGAAATTTGTTATAAAAAAAAATTTGGTTTTTATGTTGTCCTATTCTCCAGCCATAATTTTTTATTTTGTGTGTGCAGAGCTGTGTATGGGCTTGTTTTTTGCGGGATGAGTTGGTTTTTATTTTACCCTTAGCGGTGGGATATGGCTAGTTTTCCCCTTTTTTTAGGTTTTTGTGAGATGTTTTTTAAAAAAAAATACGCAATCTTGGGGTGTTTTTTATTTTTTTTTTTTTATAGCGGGGCCTTTTGGTTATTGGCATGGGGAGCTTTACTCAGCAGGTCAAACGATTACACCGATACCCAAATTTTTTTTTTTTTTATGTTTTAAAACTTTTATACAATTTAAAAACACTTTTATTAACCAGGGAAAAAACGTTTTTGTCGCATAGTCAGAGCCCTAACTTTTTTAATTTTTTGTGCTTGGGGCTGTGTAGGGATTGTTTTTGCAGATGAGTTTGGGTTTTTTTTTGATCATTTTTGGGGGGACAAGGTTTTGATGCTTTTAAAAATTTTTTGGAGGGGCCCGGGTAAAAAATATGCAATCTAGTTGTTTTTTATTTTATTTTTAAAAGGGCTTACCCTGCGTATCCGTGATAAGTTAGCTTTTTCCTTTTGGGGGCGGAAGATTATGGGGGATACCTTTTTATATAGTTTTTTTTTTTTTTGCTGAAGACTTAAAAAAAAAAAAAAAGGTTTTTTTTGTGTGTAAAAAATTTTTATGCTCGCTATTTCTGAGTATAATTTTTATTTTTCCGTATACAGGCTGTATGAGGACTTTTTTTCGGGGTAACTGAAGTTTTAATTGGTTTTCCCTTTTGGGGTTTTAGGGGTTTTTGTCGCTTTTTTTTTCATTTTAGTGCTGCGGGATGAACAATAATTTAATTCTGTGATTTTTTTTTTGGGGGGTTTTTTTACAGCGTTACCGTACGGGTTAATTTTCTGACAGATTTATAGGGCAGGTGTTACGGGCACGCGGGGAATACCAAATATGGGTACTTTATTTTTTTTTGATCATTTTTGGGGTTGGGCGTTTGTAAAGGGGGGAAAGGGCGGTTTTTTCGTTTTTTATTTTATTTTTTGTGTTTGTTTTTACATTTTTTTCCATTTTTTTTCTTTTTACGTTTTTTTTTTTCTTTTCCCCCTAGGGGTTTTTAATGAGAGATCTTTAGTCTTCATTCAAAAGGAATCTAATAGTTGTTGCTTGACTGGTTCCCTATGGTAACTGTCGTCACGATCGGGTCAGCCCCAGGGCACGGCGGGGTGTGACGTCATGACAACCGGAAGGGATTCTTCCCTTCCCCTGCTGTCTGTGGGAGGCGGTGCTGCACGGTCGCCCGATTGTCGCTGTGCCGAGACGAGACGAGGGGGAGCGATTCCCCCTGGTCTCTTTAATTATTTTCGACCCGATCGTTTGCGATAATTAAGGGGTTAACGGCCCCTCCCCGGGCGATCGGGGGTCGGGGAAAGCGCTGCGGGTGCAGTGTAAAATTACGCTGACAACCCGCGCCGATCGCGCGAAATTGCCCTTGGTTCGCCGCCTCTGGACGTTCCCTCGTCCAGGGGCGGGGAACCCCAAACCCCCTGGAGTATGGATCGGCCAAGGTGTGAAGGGGTTAAAAATTGCCCTTTTGACCCTTTCTGAATTTTTTGCCCTCCCCGGAAGCTGCCCCGAAACCGCCTGTTTTTATTTAAACCCTTTTAAAAGACCCCCCTGATTTTGGCGACACCGTTGACTTCGGGGGTTTGCGCCCCGCGTGCAGCGCGCTGGGATCGGGGGTGTACACACAGCCCCAATCCCAGAGATGTCCGCGGCCCGGGTGCGGGGGAAACCTCGCAACCCGGGGGCTTTAACCCTTTGTTGCGGTGGTGGTTATCGCAGCGCAATCAAAGGGTTCCCTGCTCTGTCGGGTGATCAGAAACCCCGGTGACCCGACAGAGCCGGGGACCGGCTGCACAGTCAGCCCTGGGGACCTAGAGTGGCCCCAGAGCTGTCTGTGTAACAAGCCTGTGTGCTGTCCTGAACACTGCCTGATTATAGATTATAGTGTATTAACATATATCAATATGCTAATACATTACTAAGTGTAAAAAATTTTTTTTGTCAAAATGTGAAACAGTTCTCCCTTCAGGGGATTTAAAAAAAACAAGTAAAAAAAAAAACATAAAAAGTGTAAAAAAAAAGAATAAAATAAATATTAAATAAAAAATAATTGTGCATAAATTACACACAAAAAAAAACCTACACTATTAGGTATCCACATGACTGTAATAACCTGTAGAATTAATCTAACAAATTATAACGTGTGAAATATGAACGGCGTAAAAAAAAAACAAAAAAACATTTTTTTACATTTTTTTAAAAAAAATTCTGCAATTATTTATAAGTAAATTAAATTTCCCCCTTTAAGTAAACTTGTTCGAAAAAAAAAGGGGCCCCCCTCCACTGGTAATTTGAAAAAAAAAAAAAAAGTTAAATGTTGAAAAAAGGAGGAAAAACTTAAAAAAATGTTCTGGCATTAACTTTTTTTCAGGCCGGAAAGTTAAGGGTTTTAAATGGGTTGTATATTTCATTAAATGGTTTCAAAATAAGGGGACGTGAAAAACAAGAAATTTTGAAATGGGATGTCTTTAGCAAAGCTGTTTTTTCAAGTTTTCCCTTATCTTGGTTTTTTTTCACATAAACTCCTTTTCCGGGTAGGATCCCCCTCCTTGATTTCACTAGCTGAGGTCATTTACTTTTTGTTAGCCCGGTCCTATTCACAGGGGGCAGCATTCCTGTGTCTCTCACTCAGGTAAGGGGCCGGCACATTTTATATACACAGCCAGAGGAAAGAATAAAAATAAAGGGTTACACAATCAGGAAACGCAAATTTGTGCGTCCCTGCCTGATCGAGTAGCCGTACATTTTCTTCCCCACCCAGCAGAAAAATTGCAGAGATTCTAAATGAGGAAAAATAACAGTTTTGTCTCGGTTGCCTAGTCCCCTGCATGAAGGGAGATCTTGGTTCATAGAAAGTGGTTAAACTGTAACAAATTCCGAGCTGTGAGGGGGGAGAAGAGATCAGTGTCAGTCTAGATTGAATGCAGCCTGTGGTATGTATACAGCTTTTACAAAATAAGACTGATAGGGAGACACACAGTGACATGTGGATCGAGAAGGGGGGGGGGGTTCGGGAGCCGCATGAACAGTGAAGGGGGGATGATTGTCACCCGCGGGGAGGGGAAGAAACGCCCTGCTTTTTAGATTGAAAGCTGAGAGCGTATGAATCGCCAAACTAAAAAAAACGAAAAATTTTAAGTTTCCCTCTTTTTCCCCTTTAATTTTTTTAACGCTTTTTTACCAGTTTAAATTTTTTGCCATATGCTGTTTTTTTTCTGTGCTTTAAAACGCCAATGGTACACTAAGAAAAAAACTACAATTTATGTGAACGAGGTTTATACCTATATAATGCAAATTTAAAAAATCCCTGTTAAAAAATAACTTTTTCTAGATTATTTAAAACATTAAAATTAAAAAACCCCCATATATTACCACTGTAAATAGATGAAACGATACTGTGATTTTGCCGTGGAGTAATCGCCGATAAAGAGCGGCTCCCCTTTAAGACAACAATTCCTAATGCGTGTATAGCACCCTTTAAATCCCGCTATCCCCAGCGTTTCCCCCCTACAATTTTAGGGGTTCTCAGGGGATTCAAAATTTCTCTCATGTGGAAAAAGAATACGCTATTTACAAGCATATACTACAACACTGTACTTCCAAAAAAAGATAAGTGGACTGACTTAGCTTAAGTGCTGCCAGGTATAATGACGATAGTTCCCGCAGCACCTCTAGTACGCTGGCACCCAAGATAAGAGGGATACAGAGCGAAATTGTCTCTGCCTCCCTTTTTATGTCTTAAATGGCCCCGCTAATGTATGATAAACAATTCCCCAGTGTTTACAAATAGATAATAACACTGTATACCCGTTCCCAGGTTCCCATGTGCATATTTTCTTGCTCATGGTTTGTACGGCGTTCCGGATATTCAACTGCGCATGTCCGGAAGTAAAATACCTGTCACTTCCGGTTAGCATCGCCGGAAACGACGCCGCGCATATGCTGAAAGCCGGCCCGAACCACGCGGCGCCTGGCGTTCAAAACAATGCACTGCGCATATCTGGTGGGAACTCCATGTCATATCCATTCTAAGCTCTTGGGATCGACGCCATACTTATAAATAAGGATGCGTTAGAGTTCAGATGTGCTCATAACATCATATACCGACTAACTGTCATGGTATCTACCCTTAGCAAATGTACTTATTTCTAGCACCACCTTATCTGCCATGATATATGATAAAAAAAGACTAATGTGGCGGGACATATATAATTAATTTTCCCAGAGCAAATGTTATATAGCAAACACATGTAAATTAACACGGGCTTAAAACGGGGCCAAAAAAGGGACGTTCGGGGTACAAAAATTCATTGTCTTCAGCTGACATGGATTATCAAGCTGTAAGTAATCAATGAATATAATGAAAAATTAAGGATATGACACTGATACATGTTCATTGGTCAGACTTGAAAAGAATCCATAGTGGTCCTCTATGGAGAGTGCGAACAGAGCAAAGCAATGCAGACAGGCCCAAAGATAGAGCCTATTCAATAAAACAACCAAATTGCAGAGTCTCATTTAGGCCCTTTGGTTGGACCGAGTCCATACGGTAAATCCATTGGGCCTCCTTACACAGGATTCGTCTATCCCATTCCCCTCCTCTGGGGGACGGTCTCACAACTTCCAAAATCAAAAAACGCAGAGATTCCCATTCACCATTATGATATTCCCACACATGTCGAGCTACTGGCGTGTCTCTTCTATTTCGTATATCCCCCAGATGTTCACCCACCCTTCTTTTGAATATTCTCCTTGTTTTTCCAATGTAATTGAGTGGGCAGGGGCATGTACACATGTAAACTACTCCTTCTGTGCTACAATTGGCAAAATCACGAATAAAAAATTGTTTTCCATTTGAGGCGCTTGTAAAAGATTTAGTTTGTTGTACGTATGGACAGGCTACACATCTTTGCCCACATTTTAAACATACCCAACGGTCTCCTTTCTAACCAAGTACCTTGAGGGGGTATTGTGTTAATGACTATGGATCTCTTTCTTTTTAGATCTCCCCTCCGATGGTTATGGGGGGGTTGAGGGAAA
>JAODAL010073034.1:0-14880 GCA_025379985.1 Phyllomedusa bahiana | reverse complement strand
TCCAGATCCAAACAGCAAGCAGAACCCCCCCTTGAAAAGGTGAGAAGCTGAGCTGCAAAAAGGGGAAAAAATGAATTGGGGAAAGATGGGAAAACCAGAAGGAGACCTGTGGTCTGGAGTCGTGGATCCCGTTGTGCAGGGGTTTTTGGGGGCAAGCTTTAAATTTTTGCCCCAGGCTGGGCGGGGGTGACGGCCCGGGGGTGGAGGTGCGCTAAGGGGGGTCCTCGTTGTCCCCGCCCCGGCCGCTCTTATCTGTCAGGAGTCCCATGAAATTTTATAAGGACCTGAGGGGCCCGGTTCCGGGAGGGGAATTTTGCGGGAACCCCCGCCAGTTTTTTACATTAGGAGGACAATGACCCCCCTTTTGTGGAAAGGCTCCGGGAGGCCCCCGGGTGCCAGGGGCCCGGGTCTGTTCTCATTATTTCTTTTTTCCCCCGGGCCTTCGATAATTTTACTAAAAAAAGAGATATCCCTTTTCCCACTAACTGGCCGAAAAATCCCCTTCCCACGGGGGGCCAAAGACCTTGGGGGGCCCTTTTGGGTCTCAAGAGAGTCGCCGGGAGGAGAAGACTTTGGGGGAAAGTGATAGAAGAAAGGGAACCCTGAAAATTGACCCCTCAGAGTTTCAGCGGTTTTAAGTGGTTTTCCGACTTATGTCCCCCATGCCCAGCGTGATTGTAAAATTAAAAACCAGGTTTGACCCTGGCCCTTTGGGGGAAAGCGGGGGAAATTTCCCATGTAGGCCCTTATACATAGCGGGTTTGGGGAATGCCTTTCAGGAAAAAAGGGGAAGGGGGAAAGAAGGGGCCCTGGTGCAGTAGATTTTTGGAAACGCCCCCCAAAATAAACACCACTTTTGGGCCCCCAAAGGGAAAAATAAATTTTTTGGCCCCAAGAACAAACCCCTTTGGGTGGGCCTCAAGAATCAATTTCACTGGGGGTTTCCCCAAGAATCAATTCACTGGGGGGGGCCCCAAAATCATTCCATGGTGGCCCCAAGAATCCTCCCCTATTTGGCCCCCAAGAATCAACTTCACTGGGGGGGGCCCAAGAATCAACTCCCTGATGGGGTCCAAGAATCAACCCCAAAGGGGGGGGGTCCAAGAATCAACCCATGATGGGGTTTCCAAGAATCAACTTAAATTGGGGGTTTCCCCCAAGAATAAATTAAAGGGTGGGCCCCAAAAATTTTCAATTCCACTGGTGGGCATCAAGTTTTTCAACTTCACTGGGGGTTTCCCCGGGGAAATTTTTTTTTAAAAAACTTTCATGGGGGGCCCCCAAGAAGAAATCTCCAGGGGTCCCCCCGGGGGAATCATCTCCACTAGGGGCCCCCCAAAATTTTAAACTTCACTGGGGGGCCCAAGAATAAACCCTCCACTGATGGGGTCCAAAAATTTAAAATCCATTTGAGGGGGCCCAAAGGGAATAAAATCCCAAACTGGTGGCCCCCAAGAATCAACTCCAACCGGGTTGTTCCTTAAAAATTTAAACTTCACTGGTGGCCCCCAAGAAAAAATCTCCATTGTTGGCCCCCCAAAAAAATTTCATCTCCAGGGTTTGGCCAAAAAGAATCAACTCCACTGGGGGCCCCCCAAATTTAAAAAAAATCCCCCGGTGGCCCCAAAGAACCCAATTTCCACTGGTGGCCCCAAAGAATAAAACTCCATGGTGGCCCCAAAAATTTAAACTCCATTTGGTGGCCCCAAAAAATTTCAACTCCACTGGTGGCTCCAAAATCACCCCAAATTGGTGGCCCCAAAAATTTCATCTCCATTGAGGGCCCCCAAATAAATCAGCTCCATTTGGGGGGGCTCCCAAAAAAAAAAAACTTCACTGGTGAGCCCCAAGAATCAACTTCACTGGTGGCCCCAAGAAAAATCTCCTGAACAAATACATTGGTGGGCTCCAAGAATCAATTGCACTGGTGGGCCCCAAGAATCAGCTCCAAAGGTGGGCCCCAAGAATCATCTCCACTGGTGGGCCCCAAGAATAAATCCCCCATGGTGGCCCAAAAAATCACATTTTAACTGTTTGCAAGATTAACTCCACCGGTGGCCCTATAAATACACAGTATGCAGTGAGCTCCCCCCAGTAGTGGCGGCTGTCACCTTATAGTCTGTGTATTTGGGGTGTACTGGGCGCCATGTTGTGTCCTGTTTCTGCCGCTCCTTCTAGATGTTTGTGATTTATATAGCAGTTTGTACACTGATTCGGCGCTCGGAGCTCCCGGCAGCCGGCAGAACATTCCTCACTTCTCTCCGATGTTGTGCAATATTAAACACCTTTCAGACTCCTTTTATTAATGTTTTGACAGCTGCGATCCGACTCCTTTCCAAAAGGAATCTGCATTAATTAGCCGCACCTATCCCCATTCTAAATAAATTACCGACTTCAGAAAATAAAAACCCCTTTTCTTGTTTTGGGCCCAAAACTTAAGCGGGTGGCTGGGTTTTAAAGGGCAAAAAACCCAAGGTGTTTGGTTTCCAAGAGGGCCCGGGAAAATCAGCGTTTTGCCGCATCTTAATCTGGGAAAAGGCCGGGGATTTTTAAAGGGGGGAAAAAAACCCCCCAGGGGGGAACCCTAAAGCCGTAATTCCCTTTTCCCAAATTTTTTACCGCTTTTAAATGCTCGTGCCCATATTTACATCAATGTTTCCATACTTTCTCCCAAGAACAAATTTTTGAAATTTTCTTAATCAAAAAAATCTAATTGAAAAAGCTTTTTAAGTTACAACCCCCCCCGGAAATAAACCTGCAAAAATACTGATGAAATTTTTAAACTAAAACAAACCCAATGAAAAGCAAGAAAAAAAATAAGTAGAAAAAATACTGCCCCCTATGTAAAAAAAATATAACCGCTAAAATTATTTTGCCCCCTAGGGTCCCGGAATTTTAACCCCCACTTAATACTCCCCCCAATGTACAAAAATTAAACCCTACTATAATACTCCCCCCTCTATGTACAAAATATAATACTATAATACTGCCCCCTATGTTCAAGAATATAACTACTATAATACTGCCCTCTATGTACAAGAATAAAAACTATTTATAATTTCCCCCCTTTTGTACAAGAATTTTAACAAAATATAATACTGTTTTATGTACAAGAATTTAACTATTAAAATTTACTGTTCTTATGTACAAAAAATAAAACTACTTTAATTTCCCCTTTTTGTAAAAGGAATTTAATTTCTTAATCCCTCCCTCTATTTACAAAAATAAAAACTACTTTTTTTTACTGCCATCTATGTAAAAGGGAATAAAAACTAGTATAAAAATGCCCCCTATGTACAAAATATAACTACTAAAATACTGACTATGTACAAGAATTTAACTTTTTAAAATTTACTGCTCCTATTTTCAAAAAATATAACTATTTTAATTACTGAAATTTTTGTAAAAGGGAAATATAATTACTATAATACTGCCCCCTATTTTACAAGAATATAACTACAAATAATATGCCCCTATGTACAAAAATTTAAAAACTCCCCTATAATACTGCCCCCTTTCAAAAAGAATATAACTATATAATAATACCCTCTATGTTACAAAAATTATAATACAAATAATACTGCCCCCTATGTAAAGAATTTAACTCTATAATACTGCCCCCCTATGTAAAGATTTTTTAATTCTATAATATCCCACTATGTACAAAAATTTTATAATTTACTATAAAAATTGCTCCTTGTACAAGAATATAACTATATAAAAATCCCACCTATGTACAAGAAAAAATAATTACTAAAATTTCCCTATTCTTTTTTCAAGAAAATTACTCCTTTTAATACTGCCCCCTATGTACAAGAATAAAAACCCTACTATAACACTCCATTAGGGTACGGGAAATTTAAAAAACTACAAAATTTACTGCCCCCTATGTACAAGGAATTATAACTATTTATAATGTTTGCTTCCCTAGTAAAAGAATAAAACTACTTTTAATACTGTTTCCTATGTACAAAAATATAAAAATATAATATGCCCCTATTTTTACAAAAATATAACTACTAAAAATACTGTCTTTATTTTAAAAGGGAAAATAACTACTATAATACGGCCCCTAGGGTACAAGAATTAAACTATAACACTGCTCTTTTTGTCAAAAATTTTAAAAACTATAAAATCCCGCCCCTATATACAAGAATATAAAAATAAAAATACTGTTCCTTTTTTAAAAGGGAATTAAACTACTTTAATAGCTCCTATGAAACAAAAAATTTTAACAAACTATAACATGCCATCTATGTACGGGAAATATAATACTAAAATATTTGCCCCTTTGTCAAAAAAATAAAAATCCCTTATAAAAAATCCCCTTAAATGTAAAAGGGAATATAATTTAACTTTAATACTCCCTTATTTTCCCAAAAATATAAACTACTAAAATACTGTTCCTAGTACAAGAATTTTAACAAATAAAATTTAGGGCTCCTATGTACAAGAATAAAAACTACTATAATACGGGCCCCCCTATGTAAAAGTATATAAATTATTTATAATACTCCCTTTTTCCTATGTACAAGAATATAACTTTATAATACTCCCCATTTACAAGAATATAATACTATAATAATGTTTCCTATGAAAACAAAAATATAATATATAACACTGCCATCTATGTCAGGAATAAAAAATATTTTAATACTGCCCCTATGTAAAAAGAATATAACAAACCTATAATACTGCTCCTATTTTACAAGAATATAATACTAAAATATGCCCCTTATGAAAACCCAAGAATAAAACCCTACTATAATATTTGCCCCTATTTTCAAAAAATTTTTAAACTCTATAATATGCCCCTATGTACAAGAATATAACTACTTTTAATTTCTGCCCCTTTGTAAAAGAATAAAAACTATAAAAATTACTCCCCCTTATAAAACAAAAATTTATAATTTACTATAATACTCTCCTATGTACAAGAAATAATTTACTATAACACGAAATCTATTTTGGGAAAATTTAAAATTTTAAAATTTACTCCCCTATGTACAAGATTATAACTACTATAATATCCCCCTTTATGTAAAGAATATTACTACTAAAATTACGCTCCTATTTTCAAAGAATATAACTACTATTAATACTCCCCCCTAGGGCCCAAGAATATTACTATTTTACTGCTCCTTATTTTCCCAAGAATAAAAACTACTAAAATATCCCCCCAATGTCCCAAAAATAAAAATTTTACTTTTAATACTCCCCCTTTGTAAAAAAATTTAAACTACTATAATACTGCTCCTATGTACAAAAAAAATTTAATTTACTATAATATGCCCCCTATGTACAAGTATAAAAATATTTTATAATACTGCCTCCTTTTGTAAAGAATATAATTTACTATAAAAATCCCCCCTATGTACAAAATAACTCTTAATACTCCCCTATGTACAAGAATATAACTACTATAATACTGCCCCCTATGTACAAGTATATAACTAGTAGGGCACCTCCAGCAGGAATCTCTATTCTGCCATTAATCCTCAATTCCATGAAATATTCCTTTCCCTGAGATCTGCTGAATGAATTCCCAGAGGACCAAAAAAACCCCAATCAGAAAGCCCCATCATGCGTGGTCCCCGGGAGGCCCCCGGGAGTGTCCGCACCTGGTAATATTGCTCCTGTCAGGCGTCATTGTGGAAAGCAGAATAATTTGTTATGAGAGATAAAAAGGGGAAAATTCTGTAAAATTTCTGCCCCCATCAGTTTTCCCTTGACATCTTTTGGGGCTGAGGTTTTTAAACCATTGATAGGTTTAGCATCTTGGAGTCCACATATTATGCTTATATAATACCACCATATAGTATCCAAATTATAGACCCTACTCTGCTTGTATAATGCCACATACAGTATCCAAGGAATAGATTCATACAGTGCTCATATAATAAAAACCATGTTTTTCCCCAAAAAAATTTACATCGGGTATTGTTGTTAATCCCCCCAAAATTAATTTACTCAAAAAATTACAGTAAACAGATGCGGGTTAATTACCCCCCAAATACAGTACACAAATAATAAATCCAATTTGTGCTCAGGTAATACCACCATACAGTATCCAAATGCTCCGACCACATAGTATCCAAAAAGGACCCTTTTACGGGTGTTTAAGCAAAAATTACAACCCCTTTTATATAATGTTTTTTCTGTGCCAAAATAATAGCATTAAAAGGGTTTTCCCAAATTTAAAAAGGTTTCATACTGTGTTAAGATAACACCACCATAGAGTGCCCAAATAAAAGACCTATAATGTGCCCATATATATTTAACCAAAAAGTCCCAAACCATAGTCCCCAAATTTAAAGAATCCTTTCCCCCTTGTGCTAATATTTTAAACCACCTACGTGCCCATATAAACGACCCAAATTACTGTGCTAATAAAAATTACCATCCTACAGTACCCATATAAAGGAATCTTTACTGTGCTCATATAATACCACCATCAGTGTCCATATAAAGGAATCATACTGTGTCATTTTAATTTACCACCATACAGTGCCCATCTAACAGATTCATACTGTGCTCTTTAAAATTTACCACCATACAGTGTCCATATAAAGAAATCATACTGTGCTCATTAATACCACCATTATAGTGTCCTTTATAAAGATCCATACTGTGCTCATATACCACCATACAGTGCCATATGACAGATCCATACCTTTGCTATGTAATACCACCTTTAAAATTTGCCCATCTAAAAGATCCATACAGTGCTCCAGTAATCCCACCATACAGTGCTCCATATAAAGATTTCATACGGTGCTCATATGCACCACCACACAGTGCCCCCATGTAAAGGATTCATACGGGTGCTCAAATAATACCCACCTACAGTCCCCATATAACAGATCCTTTACTGTGCTCATATAATACCAACATACAGTGCCCATATAACAGATCCATACTGTGCTCATATAATACCACCATACAGTGCCCATATAACAAAATCCATACCGTGCTCATTTAGCACCACCACACAGTGCCCATGTAAAGGATTCATACTGTGCTCAAATAATACCACCATAGAGTGCCCACATAAAGGATTCATACTGTGCTCATATAATACCACCATACAGTGCCCATCTAACAGATCCATACTGTGCTCATATAGCACCACCATACAGTGCCCATCTAACAGATCCGTACTGTGTTCATATATCACCACCATACAGTGTCCATATAACAGATCCATACTGTGCTCATATAATACCACCATACAGTGCCCATATAACAGATCCATACTGTGCTCATATAATACCATCCTACAGTACCCATATAAAGGAATCATACTGTGCTCATATAATACCACCATACAGTGTCCATATAAAGGAATCATACTGTGCTCATATAATACCACCATACAGTGCCCATCTAACAGATTCATACTGTGCTCATATAATACCACCATACAGTGTCCATATAAAGAAATCATACTGTGCTCATATAATACCACCATATAGTGTCCATATAAAGGATCCATACTGTGCTCATATACCACCATACAGTGCCCATATGACAGATCCATACCGTGCTCATGTAATACCACCATACAATGCCCATCTAACAGATCCATTCTGTGCTCATATAATACCACCATACAGTGCCCATATAAAGATTTCATACGGTGCTCATATAGCTCCACCAACCAGTGCCCATGTAAAGGATTCATACTGTGCTCAAATAATACCACCATACAGTGCCCATATAACAGATCCATACTGTGCTCATATAATACCAACATACAGTGCCCATATAACAGATCCATACTGTGCTCATATAATACCACCATACAGTGCCCATATAACAGATCCATACCGTGCTCATATAGCACCACCACACAGTGCCCATGTAAAGGATTCATACTGTGCTCAAATAATACCACTATAGAGTGCCCACATAAAGGATTCATACTGTGCTCATATAATACCACCAAACAGTGCCCATCTGACAGATCCATACTGTGCTAAATTTTGCACCACATACAGTGCCCATCTAACAGATCCATACTGTGTTCATATAACACCACCATACAGTGTCCATATAACAGATCCATACTGTGCTCATATAATACCACCATACAGTGCCCATATAACAGATCCATACTGTGCTCATATAATACCACCATACTGTGCTCATATAATACCACCACACAGTGCACAGATATGTATACATGCATTGATGTAATGAACACATACTTTATTCCTCTGCAGTGTAACCTGTAAGGACGGGACGTGTTTTTTGGGGGTCGGTGTCTTATATTCGTTACAAGTTGTATCATAGGAGATAGAACAATGTGTAATCCGGTGGCGGAGCATTTATCAGCCCTGGGTGCGCCTGATGGCGGGTGACATTTTGCGGCGCTGACAGTTGCGCGGTACGACAGCTTCTCCAGGTCACGCTCACCTTCATGTCAGACGCTAATTGGTTTATTGACCTTAAGTAACATTTCCAAACCTGGTGGCCGCCATGGAGGATGGACGCCGTCCCCGCGCCGCTCTCAGCCCGAGCCTCGTGAACTTGTAATTAGACGACGTTAGGCTGCAGAGCGCAGGCGGCGGCCATGTTACCGGCTGACAGCGGCTAATTGATGCCGCGCGGACCGAGCCTCGCAAATGTCACTCCAATTAATCACACGCCTAATTAAAAGTGCAACAAAAATGCCACGAGCGGGCGGACGCCATGTTTGTGCAGCGCGGTAAACGATGCTCTGCAGGAGCTCTGCAGGAGCGCAGCACTGTGTCACCAGAAGCTCCTCCATCCTGTAGCTGCAATTAGCTTTCCTGCACCAGTGATTACTCCACAGCTGAGGTGTCGGCGCAGTGTCCCTGCAGGATCAGCTGACAAAATCAACTAGTATCAGAAGCAGCCACCAGGACAGCACCACCCACCTAAAGAAGAGGGGCACCCCAAAACAGAGGCAACCCAATATCAGTGTCAGACTGGGGTCCACTAAGGCCCACTGGGAGAGTTGATTCTTGGGGCTCACCAGTGGAGATGATTCTTGGGGTCACCAGTGGAGATGATTCTTGGGGTCCACCAGTGGAGATGATACTTGGGGTCCACCCAAGTGGAGTGATTTCTTGGGGGCCACCGTGGAGGTGATTCTTGGGGCCCCCCGGTGGAGCGATTCTTGGGGCCACCCGTGGAGTGATTCTTGGGGCCCACCCGTGGAGAGGATTCTTGGGCCACGGGGGAGTGATTCTTGGGGCCCACCAGTGGAGAAATTTTTGGGGCCACCGATGGAGGATTCTTGGGGCACAGTGGAGGTGATTCTTGGGGCCACCAGTGGAGGTTTATTCTTGGGGCCACAGTGGAGTTTATTCTTGGGCCACCAGTGAGGTGATTCTTGGGCCACCAGTGGAGATGATTTTGGGGCCCCCCTGTGGAGGATTCTTGGGGCCCCAACAGTGGAGATAATTCTTGGGGCCCAACGTGGAGTTGATTCTTGGGGCCCCCAAGTGGAGATAATTATTGGGCCCACCCGTGGAGATGATTCTTGGGGCCCCCCACCCGTGAGATGATTCTTGGGCCCACCGTGGAGATGATTCTTGGGCCACCAGTGGAGTGATTCTTGGGGCCACCAATGGAAAATGTTTGGGGCCCACCAGTGGAGGAATTCTTGGGGCCACCGGGGCGCCCACCGGAGGCGTTTTGGGGTAAACAGGTGATTCCTTGGGCCCCACCAGTGGAGTGATTCTTGGGGGCCCCCCACGTGGAGTGTGGGCCCACAGGGAGGTATTCTTGGCATAGTTGATTCTTGGGCCCCCAGTGGAGGTGATTCTTTGGGCCCCCACAGTGGAGTGATTCTTGGGCCCTGGTTTCCCCCCAGTAGAGGTGATTCTTTTGGGCCCACCAGTGAGTTGATTCCTGGGACCACCAGTGGAGTCGTTACTTGGTGCCCACCAGTGGAGGTGATTCTTGGGGCCACCAGTGGAGGTGATTCTTGGGGCCACCATTGGAGTTGGTTCTTGGAGCCCATCCTATAGCTACTGTACTTGACTATACATTATTTTCTCTGTCTTTTTCTCTGCCTTTCTTCATGAAAAGCAGCCCCAGGTCTGATATTCCCAGGGGTCCACCATGCCCAGAGGCGCACCAGGGTTTCTCCTGTGGGCTAGTCAAAGCCTGATCCCCAGTATTGTGTTAGGAGTTCCTTTAAAATTTAATGTGCATAGATGTTGGTTAACTATGTGTTATCCACTCTCTGCTTCCTGTCAGTTCACAGCTGAGGTTTTGTTGCAATGTATCAGTGTGGAATTTTCAGTAACGAGGCATGTAGACAACTTTAAGCAAGTTTATGACTAATTCATTCATCCTCATAGAACATTGCACAGAAGTGATGGAACGACAAGGTCGCAGCTGTGAGAGCAGGACCAGGGCAGGATGAGACTTCTAAACCAAAACCATGAAAGCTGCTCATTCACTGGGAGCAAGCAGAGATCGTGAAAAGTAGTCAGAGCGCGAGAGGAGGGAGCGGCCCTTTAAGAGTGACATCACGGCGTCTTCTCCTCAGGATGAAATTATCTGGAACGTCGTCTCGCGCAGATAAATTACCCGGAATCAGCGCCTGGAATTTATAAACGATGGGAATAAAATTTTATTCTTCAGGATAATTTACATGTAAAGCGGTGATCATTTAGGGGGCTGCGCAGGAGGCGAAATTGCTTGTTTACTGCCAACATTTTGACTAGAAAATGGTTGAATTAGCGACGGTGCGGTTATTAGGAAATATTGGAAGGAAGATGATGAATACCTGGAAGCAGCGCAGGCGCGAGGATCCCCACCGCATGCACGGAGCGAGCCGGCGGGAGGAGCGCAGGGACAGTCTGCAAAAATAGGGACTTACTCCTGCCCCCATAGTGTCTGGAGCTGTCCATGGTGCTGGCGCCATTCACTGACATGTGAAGAGCAATTCAAAAAAGTGACTGCACCAGCAGAATAGTGAGCGCAGCTCTGGAGGATAATACAGGATGTAACTCAGGATCAGTACAGGATAAGTAATGTATGTACAGTGACTGCACCAGCAGAATAGTGAGTGCAGCTATGGAGGATAATACAGGATGTAACTCAGGATCAGTACAGGATAAGTAATGTATGTACAGTGACTGCACCAGCAGAATAGTGAGCGCAGCTCTGGAGGATAATAAAGGATGTAACTCAGGATCAGTACAGGATAAGTAATGTATGTACAGTGACTGCACCAGCAGAATAGTGAGTGCAGCTCTGTACACAGTGACTGCACCAGCAGAATAGTGAGCGCAGCTCTGGAGGATAATACAGGATGTAACTCAGGATCAGTACAGGATAAGTAATGTATGTACAGTGACTGCACCAGCAGAATAGTGAGCGCAGCTCTGGAGGATAATACAGGATGTAACTCAGGGTCAGTACAGGATAAGTAATGTATGTACAGTGACTGCACCAGCAGAATAGTGAGCGCAGCTCTGGAGGATAATACAGGATGTAACTCAGTGCGGGATAAGTAATGTATGTACACAGAGTGACGTGCACCAGCAAGTAATAGTGTAGTGTCAGCTTGGAGGATAGTTCTAGGATGTAACTCAGGATCAGTACAGGATAAGTAATGTATGTACAGTGACTGCACCAGCAGAATAGTGAGCACAGCTCTGGAGTATAATACAGGTTGTAATTCAGGATCAGTACAGGATAAGTAATGTATGTACAGTGACTGCTCCAGCAGAACAATGAGTGCAGCTCTGGAGGATAATACAGGATAAGTAATGTATGTACAGTGACTGCACCAGCAGAATAGTGAGCGCAGCTCATGAGGATAATACAGGATGTAACTCAGGATCAGTACAGGATAAGTAATGTATGTACAGTGACTGCACCAGCAGAGGAATCTATATGAGACAAAACTAGCTGTGGAAGATAATACAGGATGTAATTCAGGATCAGTACAGGATAAGTAATGTATGTACAGTGACTGCACCAGCAGAATAGTGAGTGCAGCTCTGGAGGATAATACAGGATGTAACTCAGGATCAGTACAGGATAAGTAATGTATGTACAATGACTGCACCAGCAGAATAGTGCGTGCAGCTCTGGAGGATAATACAGGATGTAACTCAGGAATAGTACAGGATAATAGAATCGGTATGTACAGTGACTGCACCAGCAGAATAGTGAGCACAGCTGTGGAAGATAATACAGGATGTAATTCAGGATCAGTAAAGGATAAGTAATGTACACAGTGACTGCACCAGCAGAATAGTGAGTGCAGCTCTGGAGGATAATACACGATGTAATTCAGGATCAGTACAGGATAAGTAATGTACACAGTGACTGCACCAGCAGAATAGTGAGTGCAGCTCTGGATCATAATACAGGATGAAAATCAGGATCAGTACAGGATAAGTAATGTATGTACAGTGACTGCTCCAGCAGAATAGTGAGTGCAAGCTCTGGAGTATAATACAGGATGTAACTCAGGATCAGTACAGGAGAAGTAATGTATGTACACAGTGACTGCACCAGCAGAATACTGAGTGCAGCTCTGGAGGATAATACATGATGCAGCACAGGCTATGTTCTTCTAATTCTGTTCATCTCCTTTCTCCAATGTTTCCTCCCCAAACCATAAAATCCCCAGGATCCAGACGTCCTCGAGCCTCTGAGTTGCGCTCTGTCCGTGGATCACGCTCTGCGCCTCGTTCAGTTGTTATTCAGGGCACAATATTGTATTTTGTTTGTCACAAACCTAATAACTGTTCCCCTTGATTAGTGTCGGTGTATGCGATCACAGGGAGATATATTCATTAGGACTGTGGCCTTGTTAATGCTGCTCAGTTAGGGATAATCACCCGCTGCTGTCTCTTGCAGCCACTTCCAAGACGTATGAGATCAATTTCTCTAATAAAACGCGATCAATAAGTCAGGCAGTAAAACCTGTTACATGAGATGGGGGGTTACAGATGTGCCGGAGACATCATCATTACATTGTCCTTTCCACCTGACTCCCTGCAGGATACTACTGAAGGGCCCCGGGGGGTTTGGGGTCCCACCGTGAACCCAAGGACTGGAGGCTTCAGAGATGCTTGTGGTCATATTTATAAAACTCTGGGGGGTGAAGGCCCAAACCCCCATCACATCCATATGGAGCTAACCTAGGCTCTATTTACATGGTGTTGGGTCAATTTAGAGCTGAGATGATACCATGACATAGCCCACTTCAATGCCCATCATGACTATTGACCATACATATCGTAACTACACTAAACTATGATTACATAGTAAAGTAGTCTAATATTACAGAGCAGAGGTGATACAATGAGTTGAAAGCAAGACAGTGCACTACATCTCCCACCTGCCCGAGACTAACAAGTACCCTAGGCTACACTTCTATGGTGTTGCACTCTGACACTTTAGAGCTAAATATTTTGGAGCAAATCCCATCGTAACTGGTGACTGTACAGAGAGTAGCTAACCTGCATTCTGGTTATATGGTGCAGAACTCTGTGAATTCAAAGCTGAGCTAATGCAATGAGATGACACCGAGAACTACAACTCCCATCATGACTGGTGACCACCCTGACTACTCTGAGCTCTGGATTATGGTGTAATACTCTGTCACTTAAGAGCTGAGATGATACAATGAGCAATACAATGAGAAGATACAACATGATGATACAATGAGAAGATACAACGTGATACAATGAGAAGATACAATGAGAAGATACAACATGATGATACAACGAGAAGATACAACGAGAAGATACAACGTGATACAATGAGAAGATACAACGTGATACAATGAGAAGATACAATGTGATACAAAGAGAAGATACAATGAGATGATACAACATGATACAATGAGAAGATACAACTTTGGATCAAGTGATAAAACAACGGATACAAGGGAAAAAGATACACGTGATGAACAACTTTGATACAAGAGAAGATACAAGTGAGATCAACATGTACAATGAAAGATACAACGTGTTTGATACAAGTGATACAATAAAGATACAATGAGATCAACGGAGATACAACGGTACAAGAAAGATACAACTTGTGATACAACTTAAAATGAAAAAGAAAAACGTGATGAAAAAAATATCAATAAAGATACAACGTGATGATCAAGGGAAAATGAGAAGATACAACGTGATGATACAACGTGATACAATGAGAAGATACAACGTGATGATACAACGTGATGATACAACGTGATACAATGAGAAGATACAACGAGCAATACAATGAGAAGATACCGTGTTTTCCCGAAAGTAAGACAGCGTCATACATTTTTTTACCCCCAAAAGTCCCACTATGTCTTACTTTCGGGGTATGTCTTATATTGGCGGTTATGGCCCCATACCGGGAAAAAGGGAGGTAATTTTCCCCCCATCAGATTAGCGGATAGGCCCCATAGGGGGGTAAGGGCCCCCATGGGGGTACTTAGAACAAGTTTAGTGCAGCGATAACCACCAATCGAAAGCAGTAAAACTAAAATTTTTTATTTGAAAAAAAGTAAAAAAATTACAAACGTTCCCATGTAACATCCCCCCAAAACACGGATCCTTACGCGTTTCGGTGTACAGCACCCTTATTCTCTGATACAATATACCCACCCGTCTTAAAAACCATACCTTCTAAACCCCTTGGTGGGTTTCCTGATTGTTTCTCAAGCACCTGTGCAAGCCCCCTCTCGGGCCCAAAACCCTTTTGCGCTCCTAACAAAATCCGGACATGCGTAAAAGCGGTACTGAAGCCAAATTAGGGGAGGGATAACGCATATCCGGTAATGCCAGAAACATTGAAAACTTCAAATATTTTGAATAAAGTAATTCCGGTCTTTTGCAAGGGGGCAAAAAACCACGGCACCTACAATGGTAAAACAAA
>JAODAL010073033.1:0-14880 GCA_025379985.1 Phyllomedusa bahiana | reverse complement strand
TTCCCCTTTTTTGGGCCTTAGTTAAGATGGGGGATTGTGTCTCAACTGGTTCCCTTTGTTTCCCTGTTTTCCTGTTTCCTGGTTTCCTATAAAAACTCCTCAAGCCTGTTGTTCACTGCTGTAGTATTGTGCTTAGCTCCTGCTTTCCGTCCTCTCTCCGGGGAACTTGCCACCCAAAGCTTGTTCCTGTTCATTGCAGTTAACCCTGCGCTAACCTTTGCCTGCTGTGCTCCACCGCTTAACCTCTGCACTTCTGCCCAAAGGGCAGCAACCATTACCTTCCTGGACCTCGCTATCCACCTGCCTCCTGTTTGTACCTAGTCCGGCCATTGGATTCCAGTAGTATACACCAGTATCGTGACATGCCGTGACCTACACACTCTGTCATTGTGCCACTGTCTGACCTCATGCTGCTGCTGTGGCTGCTGCCGTGACCTCCCAGACTCTGTCATTGTGTCACTGTCTGACCTCATGCTGCTGCTGTGGCTGATGCCGTGACCTCACACTCTGTCATTGTGCCACTGTCTGGACCTCATGCTGCTGCTGTGGCTGCTCCCGTGACCTCCACACTGTGTCATTGTCCCACTCTGGGCTTTTCCCTGTTTTTGCCACCTCCAGAATGTCATTTGGTGCCACTGTCTGACCTCATGCTGCTGCTGTGGCTGCTGCCGTGACCTCCACACTGTGTCATTGTCCCACTCTGTGGCCTACTCCAGTTTTTGCCACATCCAAAATGTGATTGTGCCACTTTCTGACCTCATGCTGCTGCTGTGGCTGCTGCCGTGACTTAGACACTGTGTCATTGTGCCCCCTTCTGTGGCCTATTCCTGTTTTTGCCACCTCCAGAAGGGTCATTGTGCCGCCTGTTCACCTCATTCTGCTGTGGGTGGCTGCTGCTGTGACCCTCCCAACACTGTGTCATGTCTCCACTCTGTGGCCTCCCTCCTGTTTTTTCCACCTCCAAATGTAATTGTGTCCCACTGTCTGACCTCATGTTTGCTCCCTGTGGCTGCTTGCCGTGACCTACACACTGTGTCATTGTGCCACTGTCTGACCTCATGCTGCTTGCTGTGGGTTGCTGCCGGGGACCTACAAACTGTGTCATTGTGCCACTCTGTGGCCACTACCCCTGTTTTTGCCACCTCCAGAATGTCATTGTGCCACTGTATGACATCATGCTGCTGCTGTGTCTGCTGCCGTAACATACACACTGTGTCATTGTGCCAGTATGTGGCCTACTCCCTTTTTGCCACCTCCAGAATATCATTGTGCCACTGTCTGACCTCATGCTGCTGTGGCTGCCGCCGTCACCCTCCACACTCTGTCACTGGATGTTGCCACCTGAGCCTTCAGCTTTTTTTTTCCAGCTGTCGCTGCCATTGACTTTACCCAGGTACATTCCCCCTTCAGTTTTTTGGTCAGTTTTGCCCTCTTAAGTGCCCAGGGAATTTTAGAGTGAAGCTGTTTCTTTAAGATCGGTGGCAGTCATGTGCGTGTCATACTAAAATACAACATTGTATGAGACCAAACCAAGCTCCCTCTGCATATTTAAGCATGGCACAACGTTCTACAGCACCCTGGCAGCCCCTGTGCAGCCCGGAAATAGTGTTTTTTAACGTGATTTGTCCCCAATAATTCGGGAACAAAGTTATTTTTTGCCGAAAAAATTCGGTGAAGTGAACGAAACCCAATTTCGGGAAATTCGCCCCATCTCTAGTTACAATTGGGGTTTTCTACGCTACAAAACAAGAGAAAAATTGAAATTAAACCCTTTTGCTTTGAATTTGGGGTCGGGAAAATTGTAATTTTTGGCGGTGAAAAAGAGGGTTTATTTTTGTCCCCAAAGGGGATTTGTATTGAAAAAAAAGCTTTTTTTTAAAAATGAAAACAACAGAAAGGCTTTGACCCCCTTGGATATTCATTTTGCTTGAGCAATACAATTTAAAAAGTATATGCGCTGCGGGTTCGCACACTGGGTTCAGATTTCCCAATACCCCAAAAATCAAAAAAACATTAAGAGAAGCAGTTTCCGAGAAAAGCTGAGAACACCCCACAAAAATCGCTGTATAATAATCAGTTTTCAGTAAGAATATCACAATCAGCCGGTACACCTTCCCCGATTTACAGTGGAGGCGTGTGAGTCCCCGCGTCGCGCCTGGACTTTTATAGTGGGGGTGACTCACAGAATCCCCCCGGTCTCTGATTGGGCCCCCATCTCTGCACTGTCAGCAGGCTATGCCCCTTTTTCCTCCCAGAGTGCTTTGCCCTGTAAGCCATGTGCTCGCAGCCATTTTTCAATCAAAAGCACCTTTATTAACCCCGAAGAAACCCCCAAAATTCGACTTCGTTCAAACCAAGTTTCCTGAAATTCTAAACGAATTCCACTTCTTTAGAATCAATTCGCCCATCTCTACTGGGTAGTCAAGGTGAAGTTAGAAGCAGAGGAGTAACTAGAATACATAGAGTCCCATAGCAAAATGAGATGGGGCCCCATCATCTAATGACAATAAACTAAAACCACATCATAGGTAGCAATAATTAAAGGTATAAATAATACTGCCATGTATCAGGGAACCCACATAGTAGTTCTGGAAGCAAAAGCCCCTCGCTACTTTTCTGGACCCCGACGTGTTCTGTTATGTGATTGTTGTAATCTGTTTAAAGTTACATTCTTTTAAATTGAGTGGTTACTGAAGGGAGCCTCCACTGATAATACCTTACTTCTACAAATAACTAGACAGACAACCAACTTTCTTTAACCCCTTAAGGATTAAAGGGTTGTCCGCACAAAGAATGCTTTCAAATTGTAGGGAACACAAAAAAAAGACATTTTTCCAAATATATTGCTTTGTTCCTCTGTTTTCCCTAAGGAGATACAAGTGAATTTATGACCTCCCTGGCTATTTCGGTTCCCTCAGTAACCCACCTGTAAACAATTCTCCCCTGCTGTCTGTTCAATGAGATAACAGTGAGTGATGTCATCACACAGGTCTCAGCAGTGTCCTGTGCTGCTCAACAGTAAAAAGCTTGATTTATGTAAAATAAACAGAACTGTAATTAGGGCTTTTGGTCTGGGGATCAGATAAGAAGTCCTGTTAGTAGTTTGAGAAGCTAATCTGATCTAATTAGCATCTGAAAGCACAGCACTGCATGGAGCTGTACAAGCAGGGAGCTTATGCAAATGAGTCAGTCTGAACTAGGAAGTGACAGAGTATTTCATTCATGCATTCTCTGAAACTCTGAAGGGAGACAACTCCTTTAAGCCAGTTCTGGACCAAAAGACAGAGCCCCAATTTTCAAATCTGACATGTTATACTTTGTGTGGGAATAACTTTTTGATTCTTTTATTTATCCATATTATTCAGAGAATGTTTTTCATGACATAGTGTGCTTTAAGTTAATACTACATTTTGGTCCATACAATTCTCCTTTATTTGTGAAAGATATCAAAATTTTCCAATTATATTTAAAGTTCAAAAATGTCTGCATGTAAGACCGATAGTTATACTACACAAACTAGTTTATAACTAGCATCTACCATATGTCTACTGTATGTTGGAATCATTTTTATGACATCAGGGGGTTTACATCATTAATAAGAATTTTTGACATTTTCAAATCCGATTTTTCAGGGATCGGTCCAGTTCTGACATGGCTTTGAGGGGCTTATATGTTAGATACCAACATAAATGACTTAATTTAGAATAAACTTTTCAAAACAGAATTTAGGAAGTTTATTAACTATTTGGGGGTTTTACAGAAATTAAAGCAAAGTGTAGATGAAATTTTAATACTTAAATTTTTTTAAAGATTTTCAATATTTATTCCTTATTGGAGCAGAGTAGATGATAACAAAGAAATGCAACCCCAAATATTATTCCCCCTTTTTCTGTTGTTTTTTAAAAGATATGCCTATATGGCCCAATGACTTTTTTGACTGAACCACAAGCCTCAGAATAGGAGGGCTCCTTCTGAAATTTTGGAGTCCCCTTTTTCATTAGGATATTTTTTTTGGGGCCCTTTTAAGACTTGCGAATCCCAAAAAGCCCTAAATTAATAAACCCCAAAAAAAACCCCCCATTTGGGGGAAAAAATACCTGTATGGAGGGCACGGGTGCTCCGCTCGGGCAACACCGGGGCTCGCTCTGTCCACCCAAACTGCAGCCCCACCCCCTTCCCCGTTGTCTGCCCTGTTTGCCAATGGGCTATTGCGGGGCGCCCCTATATCTTGCTGACTCCTCTTTAATCTCTCTTTCCCATGTTTGGGTGTATTTTGGTGCAATTTCGGAGAGAGTATTGGAGAGGTTTTCCCCTAATCTTGTATTTTTGGATCTTCCTGCTCCATTTCCCCGACCACTTGCTTGCCTTCGCCCTGACCTTTTTGGCCACCGTTCTAACCCAAAACACCCCTGTCTGCCATCACAAAATTTCCCGTAGGGGTAGAAACCCCCGGGGTTTTCCCCCTGCCTCAGCATGCCCAAAATACCGCAGACTCTGGTGAATACCAGGGGCTACTAAGACTCCATTCCCTTGCGTGGTTTATACCATCGCTTGTGGTGGTTAGTAAAAAAAACCATAATTTGGACACTCCCCGCCTTAAAGGCTATATTCAGGGTGTAATAAAGAATATTGACCCTATGGTGTCTCACAATTTTTTTATCTTTAGACTGTGAAAAATAAATCCAATACCATGCAGTTTTAGCTGAAAATGTTTAAATGTTACAAGGAAACCTGGAAAAATACCTCAAAATGTATTACACAATGTCTTCCAAGTACAACATCCCCATTGGAAAATGTTTTTTGGGGGTTTTGCTGGCAGGCATACAAGAGAGGGATCGTTATTTGGCTTCTGCAATGCAGAATTTTGTGGGTGCCATGTCATATCTGCAAAGCCACTAAAGTACCAGAAGAGGTGAAACATTACAGAAGTCACCCCACTTTGGATTCAACACCCTTCAGGGAACTCATCTAGGGGTGCAATTTTTTAAAACATAAAATTTTTATTAGAAATGTTTCCGTAACAGAATAAAGGCAGTCCCCGGGTTACAAACGGGATAGGGACTGTAGGTTTGTTCTTAAGTTGAAAAATTTTTATTAAGTCGGAACAGGTGATTTTTTAAATGTAATTCCAGCAAAAAAAAAATTTGGGGTAGTAAGGGAACAGTTTTTTTTTTTGTTTTCTGTCTGTGCCCTTTTTTAGAAATTTCACCTAATTCGTATCTCATGTGCATCGTGGCAGCTGCATTTGGGTTTTATCATGGGGCGTGACTCAGTGTTGAATGTCAGCCACCCCCCAAAATAAGTCTCATTTTGTGCTAGGGGACATATGTAAGTCGGAACGATGTAAGTAGGGGACTGCCTGTAATAAAACAGACATTAACCAAAAGGTGCAGTCACCAACATAAGTCAAAACAGAAAAACAGGGAGGCAAGGGGAAGAGGGTAACATAATAGTGTAGCGGGCTGTCCCACTTCCGGCCCGAGGCGCGGGCGCACCCTTGGTTCCCCCCCCGGGCGCCTGCCGGGTGGGGTGCCCCGCGGGCCGGGGGGACGGGGGGGCCCGCCCCTGGTAGAAAACTTAAACCCGGCCCGTTTTTCCTGTCCCGTCCCGTCCCTGCCGACCGGGCCGTTGGGGCCCGTTCCCAGCGCCGTGCGTCTGAAAATTTTAAAAGGGCCTGTCCCGATAATTGGTTGTCTGCCAACGCCCCCCATTTAAGGGTCCCCCGCAGTCACTCCTTTTGGATCTATGCTACCCCGACCGTAGAGAAGGGTTTCCCCTGAAGTATATTGTCCCCTTAAAAGTTACCAGTCCCTTTGCTATTTTCCCGATCCAACCTTTGCCGCCTGCCTGCCCTTTTCCTGCCTGTCCACGCCCACGAACCATTGCCGCCTCCCTGACCTTTTGCCTGCCCCGACAAGATTCCGGACTTACATTCTGTACCTCGCTGCACCTCGGCGCCATCCAAGCTAGTCCGTCGGGGGACGACCTGTAGCCTCACGCCGCAGCAATCCTTTCCCCCTTTTCGGCGGGCTCTGGTGAAAAAGGGGGGTACTTAGATCCCGTTCCTGGGTGGCTTAACTATCACACTTGCGGTGGTCCAGAGGATCCACACCCAGCCATTACAGTTTAAACTACCAGGGGGCCCCCAAGGTGCCTCTGCCAAGCCCCGCGACTCCACCATTGTCCCCCAAAAGTCCAGCAGATCGCGGGGGGGAACAAGCTCAGCAAAAGGGTCAAACTGTCCGCCATGATGCCCAACCCTGGCGTCCCCAACCCCCCGCAGCAACCTGCCCCCTTTTGCCGGGGGGACTTCTTCTACCCCGGCCGTCCGCTGGCAACCGTGGGGCCCCAACTTTGCCTCCCTCTACCTTCCCCAAATTTTACGGAGACCGAAGCTTGTAGAGGTTTCATCACCAGTGCTCCCTACACCCGGGGGGAGGCCGACCAGTTTTTCCCCCTGAAAGGTTTAAAGGTGGCGTTTTGGTGAGCCTCGTCCGGGGAAAGGCCCCGGCCTGGGGGGGCACCTCTTTGGGACCCGGGGTGACCCTGTACCGCAACCTAAAAGGCCCTTCCCCCTCAGAATTTCCCCAGTGTTTTTTAGAGCCCGCACAGCATCTTTCCCCGGAGACGGGGCCCACTAAATCTACGCCAAGGGGACTCCTCCGTAGGGGAATATGGGGTTTCAATTCCGCACCCTGGGCCTCCGGCTCTTTTGGAAATAAAGCGCTCTCTGTGCCAACTTTTTAAGAAGGGTCTTGGGAGCAGAGAAAAAAGGAGGGCCCTTGGAAAGCCAGATTTTTCCCCCCTTTTGTGTTGAGTGAGCTCCCACTTTTGGCCATTTCCGGCATAAAATGTGCGTTTCAGGGAAACCAGCAAAACCCTCCACCCGGAGCGGGACTTTGGCACAACCCCGCCATTTCCCCTCACTGGTCCTGGGGTTCCCAAGAGATCTCCCCCCCCCTCCGCGGTTGTCCACGAAAAAGGCCCATGCGGGTTTGGACCGGGCACACTTGTGGGAAAGGTCCAAACCCCCTGTCCCGTCGCAGGGTGGAGAATCTCTGCCTTTTATTTCCCACCCCGGACCTTTCCCCTTTAAGAGTTGCCCCGCAGCGTCCTCAGCGGTGGAATTCCCCCGCACCTGGG
Source organism: Phyllomedusa bahiana (assembly GCA_025379985.1). Taxonomy (NCBI): domain Eukaryota; kingdom Metazoa; phylum Chordata; class Amphibia; order Anura; family Hylidae; genus Phyllomedusa; species Phyllomedusa bahiana. Next base: position 7,737 of record JAODAL010073033.1, on the reverse strand, counting down.
GGTGTAGGAGAGGCGCCCCTGGGTTTTTTAGCCCCCTCCCCAGACGATGTTGCCATTTAAGGGAAAGGGAGGGAAAATGCTGGCCTACCCTCTTCGGGTCCCCTCCCTTTTTGGAAACCTCCGGCCCCCGGCCCGGGAACTTGATTCACCCCCTCCCTGGTGTCTCGTTCCCGGGTTTCCCTTTTTACCCCCTGGAAAACCCGTTGTTCATCTTTTTCGGGCGGGGGGAGCTTCTCAGTGATCCATCCATTCCTCACCAGACCCGGATGCCCGTTTTTGGGGGCCTTTTCACACGGAGGGGGATCTCCCTTCCCACTCCTCCCCCGCGCTTTTTTAGGCATTCCTTTTGGGGGGCTCCCCCTGGCTGCAACTCCAGGGCCCCATACACTTGACGGAAAACGGGCGAAGTCCTTGTTGGGGATGGGAAATGCCGGATCTTTTGGTTTGGTGGCACCACGCCCGGTGTCCATCTCTCCTCCCCAGTCCTCCGTCAAGTTTCACAGGGTTTTTGCCAGCGGATACCGGATCTTGGAATGTTTTCCCTGGGAGAAAGCGGGTCGAGAAGTTACCCCCCATCAGTCAAATGACTTTTCCTATAGATCTCCTCCCCCGGTCCCCAGTCCCCCCCGGGGGGGTAGGGTCTATCCTTCCTGTCCCCGGACCCGGCCCCAGCCCGGGCCTATTTACAGGAGAATTTTTGGGCAAGGGTTTCTTACGCAAGTCCTCCTGCCCCCGGTGCCGGTTCTTTTTGGGTTCAAAAAAAAAAGAGGGTTTTCCTTCGCCTTTTCTCGATTACAGAGGGCAAAAACAAAAACCGGTGAAGAATCTCAAACCCTTTTACCCTTTTTTTTCCCCAACCCTTTTTCGCCCGGGCCTCCGGGGGAGCCAAAATCTTCACCCCAATTTAGATCTGTGAGGAGCCTATAACCTAAACAGAATTCGAGAGGGGGGGATGAAAGTGGGCTTTTTTAAAAAACCCCACGGGAGGGGGCATTTTGAATAATCGCGTGACCCCTTGGGGCTATGAAAACGCCCCCCGCGTATTCCGGGATTTTCGTCAATGACTTTTATTTGGGGATTGTTGTACACCACGTCTTTGGGTATACCTGGATGTTTATTTTGATTTTTTCTCCTGTTTTAAACGGGACCCATGGGAACAAGTTAACCAGGTCCTGCATTTTTTGGGGGCCCAACCCCGGAAAAGCTAAGCTGGAAAATTGCGTTTCCCCCAAAAGGCCAGCCTTCTCTTCCGGGGTTTTAACTAGTTCCCCGGATGAGGTTTCAGATGGACCCTGGGGAAAACTCTTTTCGGATCCAGCATTTGGGCCACGCCTACCGGTCCCCGGGGCCCGTTTTTCAAGGGTTTTCCTAGGATTCGCCAATTACTGGGGGAAATTTTTTTCCCCACTTTTTTTACGGGGTTTGGGCCCTACGGGGCCCTTCACCGGGAAAAACCCCAAACCCCTAAATTTTGGGCCCTCAGTTGGGGGAAAGGCTTTTCTCCCGCTGTAGACTGTTTTCCCCTCTGCACCTATTTTGGTCCCCCCGGATCCAGAGGGGACCCTTCACCCTTTTGGGGTTGGGATCCCTCTTCCATGGGAGCGGGGGCGGGTCCTAAACCCAGGGGGGTCCCAAAGGCAAGAACGTCACATGCTTTTTTTTTTCGAAAAACTTCTTTTTCAGCAGAACGAAATTTTTGCCTTTTGGAGTTCGGGAGCTGTTGGCCAAAAAATTGGGCCCCCTGGGGGAGTGGCGACATCTGTTGGAGGGGGGGCCCGACCCCTTTTGACGTCTTACGGGATCAAAAAAAATCTCCAAAAACCTTGCGGGGACGGCCAGCGCAAAATCCTGGGAAAACCCCGGTGGCCCCTTTTTTTTCTCTCGCTTTGATTTTAAGATCCTTTTCCCCCAAACCGGGCCCCGAGAAAAAATGTAAAAGGGCGGATCCCCTCCCCGTGTTCTGACGTTCCCGGGGGAGGAAAGGGTGTTCAGAATATAAATTTCTCCTAAACGCCCCTGGCCCATGTGGCCCCTTGGATCTCCGTAGTTTCCCCCCCGGGCGGGACCCTATTGCGTCCCGCACTCATTTGGAGAAAGGGGGGTTGGGGGAAATAGTTCTTTTTGGGGCCGGCCCCCCGGGATCAAAAAATCCTTTCCCCCTCACCTCCCGGCATTTTTGGTGGCCTACTCTGCCCCCAAAAACTTAAAGGGGACTTTGTTCTCCCCTGTACCCGGGGGTTAAAAACGCCATAGGCCCACGGGCCCTTTCTAGTCCCCCTGCCTGTTCCGGAGGCTCCAGGGAAACACACATAGGCAAGGACTTCATCCAACCTTCCCCCTTGGGGGGGGAAATTTGATCATCTGGGTGGTCACTGCCCCGATTTTCCAAAAAGATGCCCCACTTTGTGCCGCTGCCTGGTCTCCCAGTTGGGGGGTTTCTTTTTTTCCCGCACATTTTTTCCGCCTGCTTTTTTTTACCATTCACATTGTCCCCCGATCGGGCCCAATTTGTTTTAAAAATTTTTTTGGCTTTGCCCTGTTTTCCCCGCTTGCAAATTTAAAAACTGGACTTTCATCACCCGTCCCATCCCCAGCCAATGGGCAGGTGGAGAGGGGTAAACCAGATTTTAAAGGGGAGTATCTAACCGCATTTTGGGTGCCCCGGACGCCAAAACGACTGGCCCCGAACGGTTTCCCTTTGGGGCCGAGTTCTCCTTAACCATCGGGGATTTCCGGTTACTGGCCCCCCCCCTTCCTTGTGGCTATGGACTCCCCCAAACCCCCCCCCCGCCCCTTGGCCTCAGCCCCCAAAGGGTTCCTGGGGACAACCGGGTTTTTCGGGATATGGGGGGTATTTGGCGTGAGCCCCCGAAAAGCTTTACTCAAGGCTTTTCTCCCCCGCGGAAGTCCCGGGCTGACAAGAGGAAAAGACCTCCCCAACGTTCCGCCCGGGGGGAAAAAAGTTTTTGCTCTGTCCAAAAACATAGCCTCAAGTTCCCCGTTTTTTAAATTGGTCCCCGGTTCCGGGGTTCCGTTCAGAGTTATTTCCCAAACAATTAATTTTCCAGTGCCCTAAAAAGCTCTGTTTTCCCCCCCTCCCCGGGATCCCAAACGCCTTTCACGTCTCCCCCCTAAAGCCTCGGTCTTAACTGATTTCCCAGAGGGGGCTGCCCCGTCTCCGGCCCCGGGAGTCCCCTGATGTTTTTGAAGAAAAAGGACATCTTAGACATGAAAACCTTTGGGGGTTAAGCGTCTTTTTTCTGGAAATTTGGAAAAGGGGTTTCGGCCCCCGAAGAGATTCCGGGGAAACCCGGGGAGTCTAACCCCCCTAAATTCAAGACTTGCTCCGTAACCCCCTTCACCCCTAAGAAGAGGGGGAGCCCAAAGGGGGGGTACGTAGGGGCTGCCCCCCCCCGTTTCCCCGGGCCCCGCGGGCCGTGGTTCCCCTCCCGGGGGGGCTCCCGGGTGGGGTGCCCCCCGTTTGGCCCCGCGGGACGAGCCGGGGGCCCCGCCCCGGGTTGTAACTTCCCCGGGGCCCCCCTTCCCTGCCCCCTTCCCCGGCCCTCCCGGCCAGGCCCCCCCCCAGGGGGTGCCCTTTTCCCTTAGCGGCGTGAAATGCTTTCCCCGAAAATTTTAAAGGGCCATTTGCCCCCGCCCCAATTGGGTGTTCCCAAGGGGGGGGGCCTCCAGCGCCTCCCCAATTTTTCAGGGTCTGCCCGCAGCCCAACTCCTTGCGGGAAATTATGCTCCCCCGAGCCTTTAAGAAAAGGGTTCCTGAAGAAATATTGTCGCCTTACCGGTCCCAAGTCCCTTTGCTACGTTTCCCGACCCCCAAACCCTTTGCCGCCTGCCCTGACTTCCACCCTGTCCCCCGCCCACGATTCTTGGCCCTTGGGGATTTTTGTCCTCGCGCCCCCTCGGCCTCCATCGCAAGTAGTCACGTAAGGGGGGACGACCTGGTAGCCCCTAACGCCGAAAGGCAAGTCCACCCCCGCTTTGCGGGGTCCCCTTTAGTAAAAACCCGGGGGGGAAAAATTTTTTTAGTTTTCCTTTCCCCTGGCGGGGGTTTAAAATTATCTTCGTTCGGTGGTCCGGGGAGGTTTCCCAAAACCCCAGCCTTTTAAACACAACCCAGAAATGAAAAACAAAGAGAGCAGTTATTGCCACTTACAGTGTATCTGAGCTAAATTTTAAAAAACAAAATAAATTGTGAAAACGATGTACATTCAAAAATAGCAGATTATTTGTAAAATGACTTAAACTCTGAAGAAAAAGGAACAATGTGGTACAACTTAATAGCATGAAGAAAGTCAATACCTTGGGGGAAGACCAGAGGGGGGCCATCTGAGGGTCAGTTTTGGGGCCAGGTGGGGGGGTATCACTGAGCAGTTTTTCCGCCCCCAAATTGAGTGTTGCCCAAACTTAAAATTCTGAAATATGAAGAAGGGGGCAGAAAACTTTTTCCCCGTTTGAGGTGATTACTGATCTAGTGGCTATTTATACGTGAAAAAGTACTGAAGGGTAAGATGTCGGAAGGTAAAAAAATGGGCATAAACTGAATGCTAGTTCATGAGAGGGGAAAAAAAAAGGGGGTTTGAAAAAGGCTGACAGCAAAAGTTTTTACAGCTCCCCAGAGGGTTATAACACAGAAGGGCCAAACTCCCACATATGGAATAAAAGTACCCCGTGAAAACCCCCATTGTTCCCCCCAAACAACGGGGCCGTATGGTTTTTGGGGGAAAATATTTCATCTCTGCAAGGGGGAAGGTTTCCCAAGTAAATGTATTTTTCCGCATAAATTTCTGTTGTGGTTAATGCACCTAGAAAGTTTTCCCGGGTTATTAGCTGCCAAATTTTCCCGTTCCCCCCAGAGAAAAAATTCCCACCCACCCTGCTTCCCATTTAAAATTTCAAAGGTAAAGGGTTTTTATTCCCACCCAAAGACAGCAAGAAGGAGTAAAGTAAAGACAGACCTCGTTCAAAACCCCTTTTTTTAAATAAAATGTTTTTAAATGGAGAAAATGTATGAGGAACTTCTGAGATATTCCAATGCAACAAATAATGTCGAACCTGGAGGTAGACATAAATGTGATTATTGGGTAAATGGAATTGGGCTCTCAGGTCTTCAAAGGATCTAAATATACCATCCGCATAAAGGTCACCAATTGTGAGTATTCCTTTATGAGCCCACCGCGAGAGGGGGAAGTGGGGAGATTCCGCTTGTAGGACAAAAATGGAGCATGAATCTCTATTTATATAAAGCCAGTCATGAGATAACACAAAGTTGTTCCATGCTTTGGCTAAATGGTTGAGAGTGGGGAACTCAAACCTGGGCGACTATTTGCCCCAGATTTGGGGCCCGTCAAGAAGTTCTTAAGCGAGCCAAAGGGAACTGAACAGTTCTCCAAAGTAGCCTAGCGTTGTAAATCCAGCGAATTCCAGAGAGTACCAACGGGCTCTAAAACGGCTGCCACATTATAAAACAGAAGGTTAGGGACTGATAAGTCTCCTTTCTCTAGGGGTAGATAAAAGAATTGTTTATTAACCCTTGACTTCTTCTGAGCCCATATAAAGCCAAATAGAAGTTGTTGGAGTTTGGATAAAGCTGCTGGGGAAACAATAGGGGGATTGTTCTAATCAGATAAAGGTATTTCGGGAGTAGTAACATTTTAGTTACGTGAATTCGTGCCATCCAAGATAGTGGTAATTGATGTAGTCATCTTATCTCCTCTGAGATCTCGGCAGTAACGTTGGATAAATTAACCTCCATTGTTTTGTCGAGATCAGGGAAGATTTGGATGCCTAAATAAGGGACATGGGAAGATGACCAAGTAAATTGATGTTGGGAGAGTTGGAAGACTAAGAGTGGGGAGCAATGGATAGGTAGAGCTATAGTTTTGGACGTGTTGAGCTTATAGTATGAAACAAGTGAATACTGATTGAGGATCTCTAGGAGGGCTGGAATTGATGAGTTTGGATCTTGACAAATTATTAGTATATCATCAGCGTATAAACTGATTTTGTGATTGGAAAAGTAGATTGAGACTCCTTTTATCAAGGGAGACTTCCGAATCTGTGCCGCTAAAGGTTCTACACAGTGTCGTATATGAGTGGTGAAAGAGGGCATCCCTTTGGGGGTGCTGTTAGTGATTGAAAAAGGGGTGTGGAAAGAAACCAGCGGAGTAAACTTTGGCGGTTGGAGTTGGTATGAGAGAGAGAACAGCCTTCAGGAAAGTGTAACGGGTTTTCGGCGCACATACAGCATACGTTGGAGCGCCGACCGCTGACATCCGGGTGTGGATCCACTTTAGTCACTGCAGGCGAGATGGTATATGGAGACCACACCAGGGAGCGGAGTCTAAGGGGCCCCTGGTCTCCACCGGAGCCCACCGCAAAGCGGGACGGACTTAGCTGCGGGGACCCCCAGGTCGCTACCCCTGACGTGGCTACCTGCGGTGACAGCCGAGGTGCAGGACAGGGATACAGGTGGTGGTAGAGAGAAACAAGGGATGGTCCATCACGATCCAATGTAGAATAAAATCATCCAAGGTTTATTGAAAAATTGCAGACATAAAATCAACAAGATATGCATATGCATATGTGATCAGCATAGGTAGCGGCAGTCCCCGACATGTGGAGCTGAAACTGACTGACGCGTTTTGGGCTTAGAATGCGCCCTTAGTCATAGCACTACCAGACACATCTAAAATCATCCTATATATAAGAACAAAACTTATTACTAATTACTCAATGATGTAAATTACCTGTTGTCACGTAGAGGGGTGCGCACACTGCCGCGAGTTGTCCGGCATGTGCCATGGAGATCGCGTCCCGGAAACCAGGGAGTATAGTTCCGAACATGCACAGTGACTACAATGAGGCGCTGCCTGGTACGGGAAACACAGCTGCGCGTGCGCACTGACATCTAGCCGAACAGGCTGGTAAACACGAAGACAAATGCTTAGGGGAAAAGCAGAAGAGCAAGAAAACACAAATTTGAGAAGTTAATATGTATATAATGTATGATGCAGCTATTTGCATTTATAATAATATAATGATTCCCTTCTAATGTTAAGGCCTTGTGGTGAAGTTGTATTTAAAACAATAATCCAATGTGCTTCTCTATTGCGTAGTTGTCGCACATTGTCACCCCCTCTAATTGGTCTGCTTACTTTTTCTATTGCTCTTACTTTTAACATGCTACAATCTGAATTGTGTTTTTGTATAAAATGCCTTGTAAGTAGAGATGGGCGAATTTCCCGAAATTCGTTTAGTTCACTTCGCCGAATTTCTCTGCAAAAAATAACTTCGTTCCGAATTACTTCGGCACGAATCACGTTAAAAAACAGCTATTTCCAGGCTGCACAGAGCCTGCAGGGTGCTGTAGAACGTTGTGCCATGCCCTTAAATATGCAGAGGGAGCTTGGTTTGGTCTTCATACAATGTTGTGTTTTAGCATGACAAGCACATGCTGCCCCCGCTCTTGAATCGCTTCACTATAAATTTCCCTGGGCACTTAGAGGGCAAAACTGACCAAAAAACTGAAGCGGGAATGTTGCCTGATAAAGTCATGCAGAGAAAGCTGGAAAAAAACAAGCTGAGAGCTAAAGGGGGACAACATTTAGTGACAGAGTGTGGAGGTGACGGCGCTAGCCACAGTGCATTAGGTCAGACAGTGGCACAAAAGACATTCTGGAGGTGGCCAAAAAACAGGAATAGGTCACAGAGTGGCAAAAA
>JAODAL010073032.1:0-14880 GCA_025379985.1 Phyllomedusa bahiana | reverse complement strand
GTAGCGCTAGGCCCCAGGGAGGGGTGGAGGCTGGCTGCATGCTGAGGCCCAGGGAGGTGGAGGCTGGCTGCATGCTGAGGCCCAGGGAGGTGGAGGCTGGCTAGCTGGTGAGGACCCATTTGTAATATAAAGGCCACTTACCAGCCAATGGGACAATCCTCCGCAGGAGCAGGCATCTTCTTGCAGGGAGCTCATCTGCTCACGTCCTGTGGGCGGGGCCGGATCCTGAACAGGAAGCCAGGCACTCAGTGCATCTCTCCTGAGCACGGAGCTGCCGGGCCCCCGCCCCTGAGCACGGAACTGCCTGGCCCCGCCCCTGAGCTCACTTAGCTGTGCTGCTGCCGGAGCTTCCTCCTGCTCAGTAAGTGAAGCAGCCACTGCGGAGCTGCGCCGACAGCACAGACTTGATGTCTGATGGTGCCCAGCAGGGATATGGGGCGTGGAGCGGCCCACAGCAGCAGCCGTGGCCCTCTCCAGTGTCCGCAGCCCACATAATGTCCTTCACAGGGGGCGCTGCTCCTGTTTTAAAAAGAAGGTAGGAGCAGCGTCAGCTGATTGCATGTAAATGCAGGCGGCCCAGGAGTCACACGGCCCGCCGGGCATCCGCCCGGTCGGGCAGGTGCTCAGTCCGGGCCTGCCTGTAACCGTCTCTAAGGGAGAACACACAACCTCTATCAGGGTCACTCCTTTATCTTGCACATCATCCATTTCACATTGTGCACTGGAGTCAATGGCAGAACATTTTAAAAGTTAGGGGCAGCAGACATCTGGGCTTGCTAATAGCACCCACCTGTAGGTCGCCTAAACCCGCCGGACCTACCACCTCTGTGATACTGCAAAACATTGTCCTCCATAACTTTTAGGGAAAAATTATCAACCGTCTCAAAAGCGGCCCTTCCCTGCATAGAGGATTCAAATACTCTCCCTGTCCCTCATGGCACCTGAGCAAACCCTCTTTTTTTCCAGGTTCTAATAGCTCACTTTTCCCATCACTACCATCACTGCAATCCTTGTGACTATGCAGTAAAAACTACTGGAAACACAGCAGCAATTGGAGCATGTGACCTCCGGCTGCACTACAGGTCCCAGCCTGACATATCTCTTCATTCCCGCAGTGTCATAATCCAGATCACGGGATCCCCTTCTCTGTAATACACGGATCAGGACTGCACACAAAATCTGCCTTGGCACACTTTTTTTTTTTCAAACGTATTTTCATGACTCCCATTTGAAAAATCAAACTCATCATCCTCTGAAACCACTGACCCACTACTGTATCCGCTCCCACACTGCAACTGAGACTCTTCACAGAGTGGTTTTTCCCCTTGGTAACTAACCAGCACATGCACACTCAGTCTCCTCCTCATGCATGGTAATAGAGCCATCATACACAGCACCAGAGCAATCACCTTCCTGGGAAGCTGTTTCTCTACAGGCAACACACTTGCAGATTTCCCCATTAACGCAGGCAAACATCTCTCTGGGACAACAAAAAGCAGAACACAACTGTGGCTATCCCTCACAGGACACACATCACCTGTGCTACTTCTAGCACTGTTAGCCATGCTCCCTATAGCTGGGGCTGGCGTTTCTGCAGAAGCTAACTCACACTCTGCAGTTACTGCACACAGAGCCCTGACAGCCCTGACCTCCAGGGTCAGACCTCAGCAGCTCTCTGCTAAAGTAACTCTAGCTGCTGGTTCACACAGGGACGCAGTAACTGGAGCTAACAAACCAGCGAACCTCCCCCTGCTCAGGCTGTGTGACCTGCTCATGGTTGCACAGGCAGGTTAGCTATATTACTGTTATTTTCAACATACCCCCAATGGCATATAATGTCATAACCATTTTAATCATCATACTCTGCAAGTCCACTGCTCTCAGGACTCTTCTGGCTTGTCAGCATATTTGGGCCTCCGTTTAGCCCAGCCAAGTCCTCATACAGATTATGTACATGACCTACAGTCCCACCCTGGTAGCCACATGCATCCTGGACTTGGTAGACAGTCTCAAAACCCGTTTTATAACTAAAAGGAACAGTCTTACCAGGTATGATGTTCGTCTCAGTCTGGACCTCTCTTGCTCATGTCCATGTCAGCCATGGGTGGGGCTGCATCCACCTGGAGCTCCCAGGCTTGTAGCTGCATTTCCCCTCTGGCCTCCTTCTGAGAAGACAATCAGGAGCGCAACTCTCTGCTCTGTGGCCCCAGCACGGCTCCCCCTGCTGGATAGAGATAGCAGGCTCCTGTTGACGCAGAGGGTTGCCCTTGGTAATGGCAGCATCCATCTTACTTGCAGTTCCACAGTTAACCCTTGCTGGGCGGTGATAGGCTCAAACTGATTCAGTGGTTGCCCCTGGCAAAGGCAGCATGCGGGTCCCACAGCAACTCCATCTTTCCTGAAGTGGGCCCCTGGGTGGACGATATGGCCTCCTCGCCACGGGACATCCTCTCATGCACATGTCCACCTTCAGGCATCCGCTGCACCATTTCCGGCTGGTTACGCTTGGCAGCAATCGGTTCTGCTTTGCCCTTTGGACATCCAGCCAGCAAGGCTGCTTGGATCGTGGTAAGTTCACCTTCCCAGATGGCTGTTTCTGGTTGGAGATAACTATCGCCTCCTGTTCTGCCTCCCACTCTGCTTGGTAGCTTCTGATTCTCCTCTCGCTGGTTGGCAGCCATTTTCTCCATTTCTTGTTAGCCTTTAAATGGTCCTCATTCTGCTTAGCAAAAGCTGGGCCCACAGCTTATTCATCTCTTGTTGCTGGGCGGTTGCCTGCACCAACTGGGCCAGCAGCTCCTCCATGGCAAACAAATTTTTTAGACACCAGCAACAAGTCTTTTTTGCAGCACAGTCTCTGTAAATGGGGTTTGTTCCCATGTCTCTCCGAGACACTCTCCTGTGCACTGGGCTGCCTTCCCACACAGGCAACAGTCTGTATACGTGTGGTCACTTCAAAAGCACCCTTTTATTTTACAAAGCAAAAATTTCAGCAGTCCTATGTAGACTGCCCCAGTCCTATTCAAACTGCATTTTTTCTGCACCACTTTGTGCACATTAGATAGTGCCAATCCTTGCCCATGGCATCCTCCACCATATGTAACACCTCACATGCCTTCAGCCGCCTTCTTGGCTCGGCCCGGGGGTCATTCAGCTCACGGATCGCCGCTTTGGTTAAAACGGATTGGCACTCCAAAAACAGGCTTCAGTTTATCCCGGCTTCAGCCAGTTTTATTAGCACCGAAAAAGCAAAACAAAAACAAACATAACACAAATAAACCCCGGCCGTTAGCCACTAGATTCACATAAACAGTCCCTCTCTACTCAGGGTCTGTGCCTAACACACAAACACCACATACCACAGTATTCTTACTGTATACTTTGTGGCTTTCCTCAAGCCTCCAGGGGGACCAGAGCTCTCTCTAGCTCCACTACTGCTCCACTGCCAGGTAGCAGGCCACACCCCCTGATTCCCTGGAGTGGGAGGCCTTTACTCGGTCTCCAGAGACATACCCAAAACCTGGCCTGGAATGCGGGGACAGCCACCCACCCAACACTATGGCTGTCCCAAAAAAAGCCACCCCATACATAGCCGCCTAGCAGCTATTCTAGCCACTACTGTAAGTGTCAGTACTATATCATTACTGACATAATATAGGTGACTTTTCCCCACTGAGACCAGGTCCTCAGTGGCGCATCTGCAGTATGTCTCTAGCCTCACACCCTCTAGTGGCAGAAACCTGCGACTATCGGGGATCGCTCTGTCACAATGTATATATATATATATATATATATATATATATATATATATATATTATATATTATATATATATATTATATAACATATATATATCTATATATTATTTTTTTATTTTTTTTTATTTATTTTTTTTTTTACTTTTTCACAGTAAAACATAACATTTAATTTGTTTTGTTTCCCTGCATTCCAAGACCCATAGCATTGTTATGTTTCCAATGATCCCCTGTAGCTTTTTAAAAGCTTTTTGTGTGTCAAGCTGCAGCTTTCATTTACATTATTTTGGAGTACTCTTTATTTTATTTTTGAAAGTTGGAATAAGCAAAAATAAAAAGAAGCAATTGTGGCATTTTTATTTACTTTTTATAATCTTTAGTATGTGGGATGAAAAATATGATCATTTTATAGTTCAGGTCAGATTAGTAGTGAAGTTTTTACTGCTAATATTGGACTTGATAATGGCATTATTTGATTACTCCTATGAAACACATCATTGTTTCTGTATTGAAGCATATTATTCCTGTCAGTTTACTTACTGGGCCATAGGTTAGGCTCATATCCATCACAGACCTTGGGAACATTGTGTAACCTAGTGGTACTTAAATATTGCATCACTGTATGTTATAGCTGTCACCTGGTATTGATGATGCAGGATCTACTACCCAGTTAAATACTCTACCCTGCTATTTTCTCTCGTGGGCTGCAGGCTGGGTCACCGGATATTCGCTGAAGATGTCAGCAGCCCATTGTAGGCAGTACAATGAGGTCACTGCATCATATTGTCTGTGCCGAGTTGCTGATGATCACTATATTTACTATTTTGCCATAGGCAAACAAACTCTATCAGTTTAAATTGTGATTTCTCACCTCTGTCTACAAGTGTTACCCGTTGCAGAGGGTATCAGAAGGAAACCTTATATGTTTTATGTCCATTAGATTAGGGATAACTGCCCAAGTAGGATGCTTGGGATCCCTTACTGGAGTTAGTAAATTACTGTATATATAAGGTTTTCCTGTTAATAGGTGGGGTTCCACCAGACTTGATAATAGAAAAGCAGCTATTCCTTTAGAAGTAGAAAGGGATAAATTGAGAGGTTCGAAATCAGGTTTTTAAATAGTGCGTAAAGAAGTTAAGTGTTATACATAATAAAAGTTACGTTTTAGTGTTTTATAGATAGAGCACTGATAGAGTTTAAGTTTGTCTATGGCAAAATAGTAAATATAGTGATCAAAAGTCACTCTTTGTTCTCTTGCGAGATTCCCATTTTTTGGAGACTATTTGACGAGTTGCTGATGATTGCTCACAGGCGCGAGGAGACACAAGAAAAAAGTCAGAGGAATGGGCTTTGCCGAGTATATATAGAGCTTTAGGAAAAAAAAATAAAATATATGTATTTTTTCCCCTAAAGCTCTTAGAAGAAAGTGTGGGAAAATATTAAACAGAATGGAGTTGCATCATTTTGGGGAAGTGGTAAAGTGGAAGCACATAGAAGGAGAGCAGAGAGGCACTACTAAAGGTAACGGTATACAGAAGGGGACCCTATTAACTAAAGGGGAGCACTATTATAGAGAAGGGAGCACACGCATGTAAAGAAAAGTTGAAAGCACTATTGGAGAGAAGGGGGCACTGTTAGAGAGAAGAGGACAATATTAAAGAGCACATATGTAACATTATTAGAGAGAACAGGAACTATTAGAAAAAAGGGGAACATGAACATATGGTACACTATTGGATAGATGGGGCATTATTAGACAAAGGGGGCACTATTAGAGAGAAGGAGAAATAGTGGAATTCAATAGAAGGGGACAAAAAGGGGGCATCATTACAGATAAGGGGCCACAGAGATGGTATAATTACTAAGTGGGGGCAGAGAAATGTCACTATTACAGAGAAAGCACATTATAAATGAGAAGAGGGTAATTACTAAATGGTGGACAGAAATAACATGCACTCTTAGGCTATGTTCACACAGCTTAAAATGGGACGTATTTCAGTCCGTAATTATGCGCCGTAGTGCGCAAATTATGGCTGGAATACGTCCCAGTCATTACAGTAATCCACAGTTCTCATAGAGAACTATGGATTACGTCTCCTCTCCCCGCTCTGCGAATACGCCATGGAGGGAGATAAGTGACATGTGAATTACCAGCGACGTATACGCGCCGTTGGTAATGAAAGTCTATGGGCCGGCGAGGTGCCGGCCCCCCGCTCCTGCCCAGCCCCCGTCCACACGGCGTAATTGCGGGGCGTAATTACGCCCCGCAAATAAGCCGTGTGAACATAGCCTTACTGTGTATGTCCTATAGGGAGAACAAATAGTAGTAGAGGACACTAGGGTGAACTTTTACCATATGGGGCATTATGAATTGCATTATAAATAGGTATTTGAGTAGAATTGGAGAGGGTCTTGGAAAGTGAGGAATATAAGATGTTTGTGTGACAAAGTCTGCAGAGATAACTGAAAGACGTAGTTGTGGCCATCTGAACAGAACGGAGAAAAAACCAAAATGTGAATGATTCTGCTGAAACAAACCTTTTGAGTCCTAAAAATAATCGCTTATTTTGCTTCAGTGCATATTTGTTGCATATTTTAACTTAATAAATTACTATTATACTGTATAATCTCAGGAGACCTTCTGCTGTATTGCTATTATATGGTTCATTATGCTCTGCTATGTGCTCACGCAGTTTAGTGCCTTTCGTATTGCTGGTTCTTGTACTCTAGCATGACCTGGGGTTATAATACACTTGTCTCCCAGTCTCAGCAGGCTTTATTAACATTTGGGTGCACCATGTTACCATAAAAATAATGCATCATTAAAAGTACAAATTCTCTGCTATAGTGTCACAAACACAATCCTTAGCACTACATTTATGTTCTCTGCAGTCCATATTTGCCACCGCTTGCTGTTATTTCTAACCTGCAACAACTAAACAAATTACATTATGATTTCTGCAGAATCCTGCCTAGTATCAAGCTACCACTTCACCCCAAACACCGCTTATTGATAATTTTTGACCTATTCACATTAGTACATAGAATACTGTCAGTGAATGTTAGGTGGATTAATGACTCATTAACATGCCTAGGGGTTGAGATTAGGACATTTTGAATCCCAAATATTTTGCCAAATTAAACCAAAATACTCTCAGATCAAAAAAAGGCTATTTGAGCAAAACTATCAATGAATGACAATTCAATATTAGGCTATTCTCATTCCTACATTTTTCAGTGTTCAATTTTTTTTTAGTCTTCAAACTAAAAAAATAATTAACAACTCAAAATCACAAGTTCATTGACACTGAAAAATTGCATTGGGGTAAAACACCAAAAATGTCTGATGCTTTCCTTTTCAGTTACAATGAGGATCAGAATCGATGTTTTGGGATTCAATTGACCTTTATCTCTCATATCCTTCTTTTATCACACAATTTTCTATAAAATTTTCATAAACCATTTATTTCACCTGCCAACAGTATAGCAGTGGTCAGAAGGATGGTGTTTCCTCACAGGTGGTATTTGTACCAGAATCAAATTCTCCACTCCAGCTACTATAAGTCCTGCAAATAAAGAAAACTGGGTGAATATAAAACACTGTAATGCCACCATATTAGAGCAGTTCAAATAATGGTGGTCCCCTTTCCTACAGAAATAGTAGGCCTTAAAAGGGCTTATTCTTTGTACCTACGAATTTTTCACAGTTCAAATTGCAAAGCTCTGCAGCATAAGGGGCCGTTCACATGGCATTTTTGGATCCAATTTTGGATCCGTGTTGGATCCGAAAATCGCATCCAAAAATGCAGTGTTGATGGGATCCTAAACGGATCCAGCACATATCCAATTCACAGCTGTTTGTTTGGATGAGTGTTGGATGCAGCAGGATCGCACCCTATAGTTTAAAATAGGGCTTCTGCTGCATCTTTCGGACCAAGAATTGACCTGTCAAACACGCATACAAAAGACGGATCCAAAAGATGCAATGAGACATGCATCGGCGATCACTCGTGTGAACGCCGATGAGTGTTTCAAGTTGCTATTTATTAGATACATGTTTGGGCTCCGACAGAAGGATCCAAACACATATCAAAAAGCCTGTGTTCACACGGACTCAACACGCCATGTGAACATAACCTTAAAGGGGTTGTCTCGCTACAATGATTGGGTTTTAATTAAAAGATCTTTAAAAAACAAGCAGCTTTGCAATATATGTTCATTACAAATGTCCTACTGATTTTGAGTTATCCCTGGTAGTAGGAGTGCATAAGCTCCTCACATCACTATAGTCACCGACCTGTTGATTTTAATCTCACTGGCTGTCTGTGCTGGTAAATCATCAGCTTCTCAATACAGATCAGAGCACAGAGCCCCTCCCGCACAGTATGCTTCTGTAGGGAAGGGAGGGGGAGGGCTCTGGCTTCTGTGTCTGTGTAGCTGTGCTGCCTGGATTAACCCTGTGTGTGCCTGCTCCCTCCTGCTCTCTACACAGATTGAGGAGAGCAGAGGTGAGGCTGATCTGTGGTCGGTAGGGTGTGACAGCAGTGAAGTGTGTTACTATAATCATGATGTGTCTGTGGAGCTTTGACTATACTAATAAAACAGATCAGGGGGGCATGTGAACAGTGCATATCCCTCCCTGCTCTGCTGTATTAGTGACACATCCTGATTATAGTAACACACTTCACAGCTGCCCTGTGTCTGTTCTGATGGGAGGACAGTGTTTGTTGTTGCTTGAGATGTCCGTGGAAATTTGTATGCTAAGCAGGGGGTATAGGAACACTTACATCCCCCCCTGCTCTGCTATTAGCATACACAGCTCCACAGACCTCTGGCTCCATAGCCACTCATAGATCAGCCCTCTCCCTGCTGTCTCCTGACTCTGTGGAGAGGATCAGCAAGAGCTCGGCCACAGCAGCACAGTGCAGCTGATGCAGCAGTGAGCAGCAGATCTAGGGAGGCACACACAGGGTTAACTCTGGCAGCAAACCCCCTCGCCCTCCAACTGCTGTATAGAAGTTACTGCAGTCAGAGGAGGAGAGCTGTCTGTGTGCTGAGGGGAGGGGGGAAGGGCGAGGAGAAGAGGCAGACAAGAACACACCACTGAATTCAAAAATCCTATGCTGCCAGACACACTGAGGTAGGCTGAAAGCCTGTAGTGAGACAACTCCTTTAAGACCTCATTAGTAGCATGCTTGCTTTTCCCCTAGTTTCTCCCAAAACATCTCAGGTCAGGTTTTCGGGTAATGTCATGTGTTTCCCCACAGTGACTGTACTATAAAGACAATTTCCAGTTCCTAAAACAAATAATACTATGCTTCTCCAGCCCCAATACAAATAACCCTATACTTACCTTTCTCCAATCCCCATTACCAGCATTGTGGCTAGAGATGGGCGAATTTTCCGACAAAATTCGTTTCGGGATGAATCGCGTTAAAAAACAGCTATTTCCAGGCTGCACAGAGCCTGCAGGGTGCTGTAGAATGTTGTTCCATGCTTAAATATGCAGAGGGAGCTTGGTTTGGTCTTCATACATTGTTGTGTTTTAGTATGACACGCAGATGACTGCCGCCACTCTTAGAATCGCTTCACTATAAAATTCCCTGGGCACTTAAGAGGGCAAAACTGACCAAAAAACTGAAGCGGGAATGTAGCCTGATAAAGTCATGGCAGCGACAGCTGGAAAAAAAAACAAGCTGAGGGCTCAGGTGGCAACATTAGTGACAGAGTGTGGAGGTGACGGCGGCAGCCACAGCAGCATGAGGTCAGACAGTGGCACAATGACATTCTGGAGGTGGCAAAAACAGGAATTAGGCCATAGAGTGGCACAATGACAGAGTTTGGAGGTCACGGCAGCAGCAGCAGCAGCAGCATGAGGTCAGACAGTGGCACAATGACACTGTGGAGGTCACGGCATCAACAGCAGCAGCAGCAGCATGAGGTCAGACAGTGGCACAATGACAGAGTGTGTAGGTCACGGCAGCAGCCACAGCAGCAGCATGAGGTCAGACAGTGGCACAATGACAGAGTGTGGAGGTGACTGCAGCAGCCACAGCAGCATGAGGTCAGACACTTGCACAATGACATTCTGGAGGTAGCAAAAACAGTAGTAGGCCAGAGAGTGGCACAATGACAGAGTGTGAAGGTCACGGCAGCAGCCACAGCAGTGGCATGAGGCCAGACAGTGGGACAATGACAGAGTGTGGAGGTCACGGCAGCAGCCACAGCAGCAGCATGAGGTCAGACAGTGGCACAATGACAGAGTGTGGAGGTCACGGCAGCAGCCACAGCAGCAGCATGAGGTCAGACAGTGGCACAATGACACAGTGTGGAGGTCACGGCATCAACAGCAGCAGCAGCATGAGGTCAGAGAGTGGCACAATGACAGAGTGTGGAGGGCACGGCAGCAGTCACAGCAGCAGCATGAGGTCAGGCAGTGGCACAATGACATTCTGGAGGTGACAAAACAGTAGTAGGCCACAGAGTGGCACAATGACAGAGAGTAGAGGTCATGGCAGCAGCAGCAGCATGAGGTCAGACAGTGGCACAATTACATTCTGGAGGTGGCAAAACAGTAGTAGGCCACAGAGTGGCACAATGACAGAGAGTGGAGGTGACGGCAGCAACAGCATGAGGTCAGAGAGTGGCACAATGACAGAGTGTGGATGCCACGGCACCAGCAACAGCAGCAGCAGCATGAGGTCATAGAGTGGCACAATGAAAGAGTGTGGAGGTGGGTGGCATTACCAGTCCCTGGTAAAGATGGTGGTATTAAGATGGAGAAACTGGCAGCAGATGTGTGGCATCAGGCGGGTGGTGGCATCAGAATAGTGGCTGGGGCAGGTAGTTTGAACCCAGACTCATTTCTCACATTTTGGGTGAGGCGTCATGGCTGATGTAGTCTGACGCCTAAGGCATTGGTGTGTGGAAATCCTGGCCGATCCACGCTTGATTCATCTTGACAAAGGTCAGTCGTTACACATTTCCCGTAGACAAGCAGGTTCTCCTTGGGGTAGCGATGGCCCCCGCCCAGAGGAACACCCGCTCTGATGCCACACTACTGCCGGGCAGGACAGCTTCTCCACTGCAAACTCGGCAAGTTGCGGCCCCCACACCCAGTTTGGTGCCCAGTAGTCCAGCGGACCTTGTAACTGGGGTGGCAGAGTGCATCTGGACTGAGAGATGATGGTAAAGAGAAACAACTCCCTTCGGGCAGAGGTGGTGGACCCTTGACTGGCTGCAATGGCAGCATGCCATGGGCGCTGTACTGCTGCTGTTGCTGCGGCGGCGGGATGGACCACCACATCGAGCCAACGTTTCTCCAGGCCCCCGGATGGGGGACGTTTGCATGTGTTGACGCAGGGCCATGGTTTGCCAACATTGCTCCCTGGCCACGCTTCACTTCTACCCACAGATTCAAACATACACCATATCGGCCCTCGGTATCTTACCAAAGAACTGTCACACCCCCGAGAGTGATTTTACCGCCAACACTCCGCACTGGTGACTACTACCGCCGCTGCCTCGTTTGACCCCTGGCCGCTACTTTTTGGACCTGCGAAGCGGGTTTTCCAAACCCTGTGGCGCTTGGCCCCCTGACCTCACACTGCTGCTACCCTGCTGACTCACGGCCCAAACCCACTTGCTGGCTGCGCCGCTGCCTGACGCGCAGCGGACGCCCTCTTTTCCTGCGATGATGAACCCCTTGCTTCACCCGGCTCCCAAGTGCGGTCGCTACATCATAAATCGATTTGTGTTTCATCGTCACTGCTGTCCTCATCCCCGGGGTTTGGTATGCAGAAGCTGCCCCTCACAAACATGACCTCCCATGCCACTCCCCACATCTATACTTTGCCGCCTACTGCAAGAATCAGGGGATATTGGCCCCATTTCTTCGCTGCCAAGTAGCTGCTGGCTGGCTGTCCTCTTCATCCTCGCTGTATAGTGGCACTGAGCCCAGACCAAATAGTAGATCTCTGGCTGAGGGAACGGATGGGACAGAGGGGGGTTGAGGACAGGTGATGGCCGCTGACCCGTTCCTGGTCTATCCCAATTTAAGGGTTGTGTCTGTCGTTCCCCCCGACTCTTGGCTGGGGGTGTCAGATGTTATCTGGGAGGAAGTGGATGACTTTGTCAAACCCAAACAAGGACCATTGGGTTGCTGAACGACACACGGCCGCTAGATGACACCGGCAGTTTGACCTGCTGCGACGTCCCTTGCTGTGCTGCGACCTGGCCTGCCCCCCAGGATGTTTGTGCACAGCCACTCGCAGGTGAGAGCCTGCCACCTCTCTGTCTGAAATACTGTTTGTTTTTTAAATGTACAGACATGTTTGATGAAGATACCTGTATATGATTTAAATACACACCCTGTATTTGACTCCAAATGAACCCACTAAGAAGTTGGGTAATCCTTGGATACAAATTGCGCTCCACATATAGAGGAAAAATTTACTTGTATGTGCCATTTAAAAACACTGTGTATTTTACTGAATATAAAAGCAAAAACCTTCGGATATGAATTATGCTACAGGCAAAATTTCTCCTTTGGAGGTGAAAAAGAACATTTCTTTTACTAAGTACAATTGCAGAAAAATACTTAGTTAACCCCTTTGGGTGTAAATTGCGCAAGAGAAATGTACTGCCAACAACTACCAGCTTTCCAGCGTGTTAAAACGGCATGTATTTTACGGAACACAACAGCAGAAAAACTTGTAATTAACCTTCGGATATGAATTATGCTACAGGCAAAATTTCTACTTTGACGGTGAAAAGGAACGTTTATTTTAATGAATACAACTGCAGAAAGATACTTAGTTAACCCTTTGGGTTTTAAATTGCGCAAAGAAATATGCTGCCAACAATCACCCGCTTTGTAGCGTGTTAAAACGGGTGTTTTTATGGAACACAACAACAGAAAAACTTGTAATTAACCTTCGGATATGAATTATGCTACAGACAAAATTTCTTCTTTGGCAGTGAAAAGGAACGTTTCTTTTAGTGACCACAACAGCAGAACAATGCTTAATTAACCCCTGGATCTAAATTGCGCAAAATAAATGAGCAACCAAAAATTAAGTGGTATTTGGATTGTAAAAACGCTGTTTATTTAATGAATACAACAGGAACAGGCTTAGGTAACCTTGGATATTCAATGGCTCAAGAATGAGCAGATGCATTAAAATGTACATGCAGCTCATTGGACACACACTGGAATTCACTTCCCAATACCCCACAAAATCAGAATTAGAAAGTTAAAAGAAGCAGTCTCTGAGACAAGCTGTGACACCCCCCCAAAAATCGCTGTATAAAAAATGAGTTCTTTAGTATGAGATATCATAAGGCAGCGGCGGTAGCAGGAGCAGCTTCCCTACACAGTACAGTGAGAGGAGTGTGAGGAGCGAGCATGGCGCCCAGACTTATATAGTGCGGTGACGTCACACAATCCCGCCGGTCTCTGATTGGCTTCATCTCTGCACATGTCATGTAGGCTACGCTTTTCTTCCTCCCAGACTTCTTTGATCCTGTGGTACAGTCCATAACCGCAACACAATATCCAGGAATCTGGTTCCCTGTCTCTCCCAAGATTGTGCCTGTAAGCTTTGGCCTGTATGTGTTCCCCTGACCCTACCCCCACTATTGTGTTATGAGCTTAATGCCAACACTAAATACAACCCCCACTTCCCACAACTGTCGAAATCCACCTATCACCCCATAGCTCCCCATCCTTTAAAATATCACTCCATGGGAAGTTTTTACTTACTGTATGGCCACTGTATGATGGGAATATGGTAGTAGTTTAATGGTGTATATTCAACAACAGTATGGTGATATTATTCAGTCACTATGTGGTTGTGATATGTGGTCACAGTGTGACAGTATTATTTGGTATAGCGGTATCATTGATAATATTGGTCTCTGTATACTGGTTTTTGCAGTAACAGTATGGTGATGTAATATTTGCTGCTTGTATGGCACTATTATGTGGTAACTGTATGACCATTATTTAAAGGCGTCATTTATTGAAAATTGTCTTTATAGCAATTTGTATGCATTTTTACATATACGGTATATTATTTTATATAACTACTTCCTGATAGACCCTAGTTTGGCACTGTTATGTTATCTTGATTATGTTTTTTTTACTCATTCCGGCTAGCTTGGGAGGGCACAGGCAGTGTGCGTCAGAGTAGGGACAGGGACCTGGATTTTTTGGGACAGTGGACGCCAATAGCCTTACTTGCCTAGGGCACTAAAATGTCTTGTCCCTGGGACATCAATTAGCTGAATGCAGCCAGGTGATGCATCTGTCTGAAATGAGATTTCATTTTTTGCCTTAAACTTTACAAGATTGATGAGCAGCATTGCTGATATTTTCCTCCTTGGTATTGTGTTAACACATACAAATGCTCCAAACCAGAAAACTGTCAAAACCTCTGCTTCAATAAAGATATGCATACCTGCTAGAAATCAATTAATCAAGGCCGATTGAATAATAGCACCTGACTGCTGGTTACTCTCTTCATTTAAAGTGTACTTCATTTTTCTCATGACTATATTTACTTACAATATATAATTTGCTTTTGTTATTCACTTATGTTTTTATATTACTTATGCAATGTTTAAATAATCTTTTACATATTTATTTTTGTATACATTTTATGGATGGTTAATATCCTTTTACTTTTTACATTTGACATTGTTCCTAGTGCCTTTTTATGTTTTACAAAATCTTTTTTCCTCTTACTTATCAGTATGACTTGGTTGAGGAAATTGCACAGTTACCTTAAATGCATTACATAAGCTGTTCAAAAGGAAGAGACCAAAAGCTTACACGTTACGGGGCTTTCATAACGGTCTTAAAAACTTTTCCACTGCCACCCCGCTCTGCCACTGTCCTTAAATTAAAAAAGGGAAACTACACACTTTAGCACCTTCGTTCTAGCTTCTCTTCTGCTCCAGTGATACCTTCTGGTCTCCTATCGATGTTGTGTATATCACATGTGTGACTTTTAGTATCTTGCACCTGGTTTGTACTGATTTCAAAGAATGAACAGAGCAGATGTCTAATTAAACATATGTTTATCCAAAACAGACATCTGCTAACCCCTATAGTCAGGGAACAGC
>JAODAL010073031.1:0-14881 GCA_025379985.1 Phyllomedusa bahiana | reverse complement strand
CCCCCTCCCCCATCCAATGCCCGCAGCAGAAATCGAGACTCATCAGACCAGGCAACGTTTTTCCAATTTTCTACTGTCCAATTCATGAAGCTTGGGCAAATTGGAGCCTCAGTTTCCTGTTCTTAGCTGAAAGGAGTGGCACCCGTGTGGTCTTCTGCTGCTGTAGCCCATCTGCCTCAAAGTTCGCCGTACTGTGCGTTCAGAGATGCTCTTCTGCCTACCTGGTTGTAACGGGTGGCTATTTGAGTCACTGTTGCCTTTCTATCAGCTCGAACCAGTCTGCCCATTCTCCTTTGACCTCTGGCATCAACAAGGCATTCCACCCACAGACTGCCGCTCACTGGATGTTTTTTCTTTTTCGGACCATTCTCGTAAACCCTAGAGATGGTTGTGCGTGAAAATCCCAGGAGATCAGCAGTTTCTGAAATACTCAGACCAGCCCTTCTGGCACCAACAACCATGCCACGTTCAAAGGCACTCAAATCACCTTTCTTCCCCATACTGAGCTCGTTTGAACTGCAGGAGATGTCTTGACCATGTCTACATGCCTAAATGCACTGAGTTGCCGCCATGTGATTGGCTGATTAGAAATTAAGTGTTAACGAGCAGTTGGACAGGTGTACCTAATAAAGTGGCCGGTGAGTGTACTATATCTATGTACTGTACTTATATATGTATCATCTAAACAATACTGGTAATTCTTATTAATTTTACAAGATTTGTGCTTTTTAAGTTTTGTTCTTCCTTAATTAAAATTTCCATATGTTTTTCCTGACCACCGCTCCTGTCTAGTAGTATTCTTTTGCCTATAAATTTTCTTTTCAACACGGTCCTATACAATACAGAATAAAATGGCAAACAGCGTGAGACTATAACACAAGACAAAGAATGAAGAGAATATAAAGGTCAATGTTTCAATCCTTGGCCTTTTTGTCTCTCCTGCTGTGTTTGCTTTTTTGCTCTTTTGTGTTTTGTCACTGTGAAACACAGTGAACCTTTTGTCAAAAATCTTGAGGCTTGAAAGGTTGAGATATGATCTTTGCAGTCCAGCAGGTCTTTGCAATTACTGTCCACTCCAGATATTGTTTTGTTCGAGCTGTGGTGAACACAATTAATGAAAAACCATGGGTCGTTACACAGTGTTAATATTTATCTGTAAAGTTGCAAATGCATTGAAAAGAATGGCATTCAGGCATCTTTATAGTGGTCTAATCTCTTTTTAATATTTGGGGCTCTTGTTTACTGATATAGAGCTCCAAGGCCTATGCAGTGAGCACCTCCACTAGTGTGTTGCACTTCATCATTTAACTCTATGCAGCAGATTGTAACTAGAATTCATAGGACCCTCAACAACAAAAAAATGGGCCACCACCAAACAGCGGCATAAGAAGCAGTAATACAGGGTATAGATAATAATGCCATTTGACATTGAACTCACAAATTACTGCAGGATAGTAAATAATCAATTGTTATTCACTAAATAAGTGAAAGATGCTGTTGCCCGAATGGCAAACCTTGGCTCCCATAGTGGTTGTTATGATTGCTATGGCTATAGTTGCGCCTAGTGTCTGCAGGGGATTTTAAGTTCTGTAAGAGAAAAAAAAAATATGATATTTGCATGCTTGTCTACTCCTGTAACTCCTCCTCCACTCTCAACTATTATTTTTAGATTTCCTTTTTTGATTAATACTAATGGAGGAGGAGGTAAATGCAGGTGTACTAAAGACCAATATATTATAATATACTACAATACAACAATAAACTACTATTTTCGTTATGAGATAATTGGCACAATAAATTCTTAACCAGTTGTCTTTATTCTGTCAGCCAGTGTTGGATTGGAGTTTATTCTTAGGGTATGTTCACACGGCGTAATTGCGGTACGTACAGTACGCACTGCAATACGCCAGGTGTTTTGGGAATCGCACTGATTAGCACGTGCTCCCAAAGCACGGGGGGGCCAGTGGCCGTCCGGCCCCGTTGACATGCATTACTCGTGGCACGTAATCTCCGCTAATAATTGACATGTCACTTATCTCCCCACGCGTACAATATGATCGTATTCTCTATGAGAGCTATGGATTACCGTAATTACGGCAATTACACTGTGTGAACATACCCTTAGGGCCCACCACTGAAGTTTATTTTTTGCTACTCACCAGTGGAGGTGAATCTTAAAGGGGTTGTCTCACTACAAGGATTGCCTTTTATGTTAAAGATTCCCTCTAGTATGGGCTGCATTAGTTCCTCAGTTTGCTATAGCTACAGACCTATTTGATCTCTCCTGACAGTCTGCCAGCACTGGTTGCTACAACTACGTACCTCTTGTCCTCATCAGCTCATCACTACAGGCCAGTAGTAGCCAGTAAACAACCCCTGAATTAAAAAAGAAAAGGGGAACACAGGACTGAGGTAAGATGAATCAATGTAGTGAGACAACACCTTTAAGGCCCACTAGTGGAGTTGATTCATGGGCAGGGCTTGGACAAAGTATTCTGGTGCCCTAGGCAAATAAGGAACAAAGTGCCCGCCAAATAGAAAATTCAGCCCATTCCATACCTCCTTGCGCCCCCTTTTCTGCCTGGGATGAAGTGGTGCCATAGGCGATCACCTACCTTTGCCTAATCATCGTCTCAGCCCTGTTCATAGGGCCCACTGGTGAAGCTGATTCTTAAAGGGGATGTATCGCTTCTTCAGTTCGCGTGTTTCAAAGTATTTTCAATTTCTCAGCTCTACAAATCCAGGGGCGTTTCTTCCCCTCCCAGCTGGGTGTTTCTTAACTGAATGGTGATGACATCAGCCCCCCCGTCACTGTTCATGCTCGCTCCCGTGCCCTGTTCTCCCCCCCCCTCTCTGTCTGAGTCCACATCTCACTGTTCCTTTCCCTGCAGTCTTATTTTGTAAGAACTGTTTAAATACCACATACCTGAATTCAATCTAGACAGCTTTATATGAACTCAGTCATCTATGATCTCTTCTCCTCTCTCAGCTGGAGGTTTGTTACAGTTGAATCCAGTGTTCCTATGAACGGCACAGATCTCCCTTCTATGCAGGAGAGTTAGGCACCATGGCACAATTTAGCTGTTTTCTGATTGTAGAATTAGCTGCAGTGTGTTTCTGCTGGGTGTGTAGAGTGAAATTGCTATGGCCCCTTAATCTGAGTGAGAGAAGCAGGGATCGAGGCACATTTCTGCTGTTTTCTGATTGTAGAAGCCCTGCAGTGTTATTGTGTTTCTTCTGGCTATGCAGAGTGAAATTCCTGCTGGTGCCTTAATCAGAGTGAGAGAGACAGGAATGCTCGCTCCCGTGAATCCGACCAGGGGCCAGACAGAATGTAAATTAGTAGAGCCATCAGCCAATGACAGGACAGGAGGAAGAATCCGTCCGGCACTGGGGAACAGTGTTTACAGAAACAGAAGATAAGGGACACTGTGAAAACTAGACAGCTTTGCTAATGGCATCCAATTGCAAAGTTGTTTTGTTTTCACTGTCCCCTTATTCTGAAGACCATTTAATGAAATGATACAACCCCTTTAAGGCCCAGCCTACAGCTACTGTACTTGACTATAAATATTGCACATGACTCTTGCACTCTGCCTAATGCTTTCTACCTCATTTCTCTACCTTTCTCCCAGCTCCCCAGTAGGACAGTCTTCCTCCCTAACTGTTCTGTTTATTTCAGTGAAATGTTTATGCCACAGTAATACACACCACTGTTTATTTTGGTGTACATTTCAATTAAAATTATTTAGATTGTTGTTTTTATTCAATTAAAAAAGTGTTAAACATTAAGGGCCACATGTATGAACCTGTTTAGGTCTAAAACAGGTTCATACATGTGACCCTAAATTCTCTTGTGTTTAAAATATGACACAATTAAATTTACATCAACCTTGTCTGGCCCAATCCTTGTCATGGTGCTTTAGAACTGCATAAAAAGCAGGAAGTAGAAGTTCACAGGCAGCAGATCTTGGTGTGACAGGCAATCCCAGACCTCGCAAACTGACATCACAAGTTCACAGTACTTGTTCTCTTTCCTACTTTCTCTGCATTGTTCGTCTGCACGCCAACCCTAACAATGCACACCAACACAGTAGCATATCAGTGGGTTCAGGGTCACAGCTATTGAGGGCAGTTTTCTCAGTCTACCATCCATTCAATACAACATTCAGCAGTGACGCTCCACAGCTTGAATCCTCTGTACTAAATGATGAAGGATGGTGATACAGTGGCAGCGTTTTCCTACACATTGGTTAATAACTATAATGGTTGTGTTGCCTAAAAATTGTGGAAAATGTATTTACCATTTTTGAAGTTTGGTTACAACATTTTATTGATAATTAAAAGCAATGGGCTGAACAGGTTGATAATCTTTTTTGATTGGGTAAAGTTTGCACTGTTAATATTGTGTGATTGAAGAATTTGAGGATGTGGCTATGGATGCTATGGTGTGTATAGTTTTGATATTGGTATTAATATTTCTCTAATTGGGGGAGTGTAAACCCAATCTTAGTAGGGTTACCTGGTTTCGAAAAACATACTTTTAGGCTTTGCGCTGGAGAATATCAGTTAATTATACAGATTACTGATTGATTTTCATGAGAAAGGTGTTATGGTTAGCTTTCACTGTGGTAGCATTGTATGACAATATAAAAAAAAATAGAAAGCCAACAATCCAAACAATAATACAGATACGCTGCAGTGTCTAAAATGCAAAGCAAATATGCACAACCAATGCAGCAGCACTCGACAAGTGCCAAGATCTATGCAAACATTAAATATATGGATTATTTTAAATTGAAATACTACTATTTTTATTATGTCTAACATACCTCATAGAGAGTTCAAGTTTAGCTTACCAGCAAAAATCACTTTTGCGTTTATGTTACAAAGACCCCTTAGCAGCAGCTAGCTCTAATTCATTTGTTAGAACCTATGAACAGGGTATTGCACACACAGGTATAGCATAGGCCCATAGCATTCTATTTCTTCTCTACCATTGAATCATACTACATTAACCAGTATTATAATCAGGGGCATTCCTAGACTAAATTGCACTCAGGGCAAGGAGAAAAAATGTCTCCTCCTTCCCCCTCATTAACATGTCACGCTACCATGCGACGCATCACATCACCATTGACCAGCTCCTGAGCAAGTTGTTTATTCCCCTTCCGGATTACACATTTTTCATTTTCTTTATTACAAGCGGGTTTGAATGAACTAATACTTTTTTCTATTGGTTATTCTCCTAATATTTTCACCTTTTTTTGGGGGGGATTTTTTATTTTTATGTAATTTTACTTTTTTAAATAATACTGGTAGTCGATGGGTGTGACTGGAAAAGGAGTCATGTATTTTTGGACATACAACATTGCCATTGTACATTCTACACCCATACTATTAGATTAATTAGATTAGTACATGTATTTAACACTAGAGGGGGGAGTAATCTATGTGTGGGTAAAAAAAATCCACCCTGGCCAGTGCTGAGTATGTCTTAATCATATGGGTGCAGAATAGAATATCAAAAATAAAATCCAGAAAATCACATTGTATAAATTATATAAATTTATTTGCATTTTGCTGGGAGAAATAAGTATTTGATCCCCTACCAACCATTAAGATTTCTGGCTCTTACAGACCAGTTAGATGCTCCTAATCAACTCATTACCTGCATTAAAGACAGCTGTCTTATATAGTCACCTTTATAAAAGACTCCTGTCCACAGACTCAATTAATCAGTCAGACTCGGGGGGGGGGGGCGTGACCGGACGCCGAGGAGAAGGGCCGCAGCCTAGCTGAGCTCCTGCTACCAGCTATCCTAAATAGCTGCCCTAGCGATCCCAACGGCCCAAATGGGAAAGAGAAGAACCCAGCCGCAGCCTAACACCCCGAGGAGGGCTCCGGTCCGGTCGCGGTGCCAATCGGTGCTGGACTCGTACCTCTGCGCCGTCTCTCCTGGTGCGGCACCTCCGGCTTGCACGCCGCCATTACAGCCTGCTTCCTCGCTGAGCACGCGCCCGGCCGCGCGATCATCACCATCACACGCGGCGGCATCACCCGCAGAGGACATCCGACACAGCCCGGAGTTGAGAGCCCAGAAGACACAGCGCATCCTCCCCAGCACGCCTCAATCTTCTCCAGCGAGTGCCATGAAGACACAGGTACCGGGTCCTGCTGTGCCCCCCCTCCTCCCACCGCAGCTGGAGCACGTGCAGGCCTCACCATCCACCATGGCACAGCATCAGGCCTCCTACAGCTCGGTGGTGGCCAGTCCTCCTCTCCTGATATCAGAGCCCGGCTCATCTCCTCCTGGGGCCTCTTTGGCTTCTGACATGCTGGATTCCAGGCCTATCCCAGCCCCCTATCCACATACTCAGGAGTCCGGCAGCGGGGTTTTCTCCTGGCAGGGCTCTCCTGCATCCTCCTCTGCCCTACGCAGTCCTCATTTGCCTGACCATCATGCATGGACTGACATGATACAACAACTGCCTAACAGAGATGAGCTGCGGGCACTGGTCTCAGAGGTTAGGGCAGCCTGCAGAGAAGAGATTGCCTCAATCAGGCAGGATATCACGCAAATAGCGTCCCGCGTGGAAAAGCTTGAAGAGGACCATGATAACACACGAAAATACATTTCTCAAATCCACCCTTCTATCTCTGCGCAAATGTCTATGGTCAGGGAGCTGGCTCGACATGTGGAAGATTTAGACAATCGCGGCCGCAGGAACAACATTAGGGTACGGGGGCTCCCGGAACCACAGGGGGAGGAGGACTTGCAGGCTGTCCTGAACTCTATATTTAACTGCATACTTGGAGCTACCCCTCCCCGTCCCATAAAGTTTGACAGGGCCCACAGAGCGCTCCTACCAAAGGGTTCCTCTCCACTTCCCAGGGATGTTATATGCTGCTTGCATGATCATTCAGTGAAAGAAGCAATAATGGAGAAAGCCAGACGCCTACACAGCATTGACTATCAGGGGACTCCTATACAGACTTTCGCGACCTCTCCTGCATACATTGCAGAAGCGCCGCCACCTCAGACCGCTGCTTGCCATCCTGAAAGAGATCGTATCCCCTATAGGGGGCACTTTCCATTTGCTTTTTTTGCTAGAAGGGGGTAGCTCGCTTTTTCTCCGAGTCTTTGTGCCCTCCCCCGGATTTCTGAAAACCCTGAAAATACTACTCCAAAGAGGGATATTGGGACGTCCAACCCCCCGCCTCCACCACCGCCATATGGCAATCTGTTGTGGTCAAAGGGGACGCTCTCCAGGGCCCCCCTCCTTCAGCCCAGAAAGCCCCGCTCTCCCCACCCCCTGAATAGGGGACTTCCATACTGACTGGGGGGCCTTCAACACCTTGTCCCCCTCTCTGGAGATTGCACCCACTATTTTGCCTTCATTATCTTCCTACTTTATATGGGGCTTATGATGTTTTTTTTTTCATAAAAAGGATAAAACCGTTAGCTGTATCCTCACGCTCTGGTTTTTTTTTTTGCCTTTTTTGTTAAGAGCATTTGTTAAGAGCATTTCTCCTTCCGAATTCTCTCTCCTCCCTCCCCCTTCTGCTGGGGGACCTGAACGCTTCTTCCTACCGCAGGGTGGGCCTCGTTGACGGCCTTTTTTTAGGGGGCCCTCGGGGAGACCCTTTTAACCTCCGAGCCCCCAAACCGCGACTTGCGCTAAAAAGAAAAAAACAAGAGCTGGTGCCGGGTCAGGGATACTTTTCCCTGTTTTTGGGTGTCCCGCATTTCCCGGTTTTATAGTTGGTTGTCATAACCGTTTTTTTTCTTTGTCTTTTGTTTGGTCGGGTCTGTGTCCCCCTACTCCCGCTTTTGTCTAACCCCCCCCCCAGGTGCAGTATAGATTTCTGGAGTCCACTTCTTGGGAGACACCCTTTTTTCGCCTCTCCCCTCAAGGTATCCACCCATTTCTTGAAAGGTACGTTTTTCACTCAAAACGTTAAAGGGACTTAACTCTAACATTAAGCGAAGGTTGGCCTTGAAAAATGGGGTCCTGCGAGCCGACATGTTTTTTCAGGAGACCCACTTTGATTCCAAAGGCTCATTCAGTTTTGCTCGACCCTTTTTACTCCACCGCTTTTTCTGCTTTAAAAACGACAGGTAGAGGGCAGGAAGGCTATACTAATAGCTAACACCTGTAATTACAGGTTGAAGCACGCGCGACCCAAGGGGGGTTCATTACCTTTAAAACTACTTTGAGGGCAAAACCCATTACACTATCAACTATATTGCCAAATCCTCGCATCCATTCCTAAACAGATCTTCTCTAATTAGCTAAATTCCCCTCTCACCCCGCTCTTAGGGGGGAAATTTTAAAATGATTTTTTTAGAATCCATGGGAAGATGTAGTATAGGTGGAAAGAGCCAAACCCTGCCTTACTAAATTGTCCACAACCTTAAAAGCTCTCCGCTCCCACGGGCTGTTGACCTATTGAGGGTCAATCATCCAAAATAAAAAGGGGTACTCTTTCTTCTCCCACCCCTTCAAACGCATACTAGACTTGATTATTTTTTTTTGGGAATGTCCCAACATTAGGGCACTACAGGGGTCCCACATTGAGCCTATAACATGGGCAGACAGCCCCATCACGGGCAATTAAATTTGCAGCTCCCAGCTCACGGTTATGTCACTGGAGGGTAAACGAAACACTCATAAAAAAGCAGCTTTTTAAGACAGTTGGGGATCACTAGCTCCTATTTTGAACTGAATTGGGCCTGTCCAAACCCCTCCATCCTATGGGGAAACCCCAAGGCAGTCTTTTGGGCAATTGCATTGCCCTAGGCACCAACTCAAAAGAACACCCGGAAAAGGCTACCCGTTTACGCAACCCCCCCCAAGGGGCTGAACTAAAATGGCCTTGCCCTAGGGTTTTTTAACTTTTAGATGATAGTCTCAGTTTGAATAGCTTAAGGACTGGCCCTCAGGGGAGAAAGCTTTTTCTCTACTCGAAAAAAAAGTATTAGAATTGGGGGAAAAAGGCCAATGCTATTTGCAAGGCAACTGAAGGGGCGTTTAATAAAAACAAAGCCTCAGGCACTTAAAGACAGGGAGGGACCCCCGAGGTATACCCGAATCCATTCTGTATCTTCCTTGTTTTTTTTTTTTGAGTTTATGCGATGCCCTCAACCCTTCCCGGGTTGGGAAAGGGGCCCAAACTCTTATCCGGGATTTTTCGGAAAAACCCCCTACCATCGCTCACGCAAGAGGCGGTGGACTTTTTTTGAAACCCCCATCCAATTTAAAGGAAACAGGAAGTTTTTAAGGCCCTTCCGTCCGGGAAAGCCCCGACCCAGATGGGCTACCCTTCTTTACTTTAAAAATTTTTTCAGATATTTTTTGCCCCACATAGCTGCACCTTAAAATCATTTCTGGAGGGAGTACCCTTCCCAATTTCCCTTTCCACCGTATATAATTTTATTTACAAACCTGGAAGGGACCCAGCGACAGTACTAGCTACCCGCCCATTTCGTTGCTCCAACTCTACCTGAAAATCTATACCAAAACCGGGTAACAACGAACCACTGGCTCCCTCAAATTTATACACAGGGACCAGGTAGGTTTTGCCCCCTTCAGGCAGGGGGAAACCACAGGCCCGCACAAAATCAATCTGGGGGATCTGTCAACCATCGGGCCAGCGGGCCTTACCCCCCAGCCTAGATGCTGAGAAGGCCTTTGATAGGTTTACAGTCCGTTTCTTTTGGGGCCCCTGCGTAGGGGTTCTCTGGCCCCCTTCCGGGAGGAAATAAAGGGGTTTATACTCCTCTCCCTGGGCGTCCTTTTAAACCCCCTCACTTATTTCTGAAAACCTTTTGGAAATTTAAAAAAATGGAAACTAGACGGGGCTCCCCCAGCCCCCTCCCCTTTCTCTTTGCTTGTGCAAGAACCTTTTGCAGGGGCAATTAGGCTCAGCCAGACATAAAGGGATAAAGATCGGGATAAGGATTTTAAAATTTGTCCCTCTTCGCGGACGTTTTTACTTTTGGGACCCTAACGACGTAAAAACCCAAACTTTGCCTACCCACATCCCCTTTTTGCAAAATTTGGAGCCCCCCTGGGGAATACAAATCAACACCTCAAAACGGAGGCCCTTCCGATCAACATTCCCCCTGAGTCTTACCCTCCCTCAAAAAAAATTACTCCACGGGGTGGCAAACCCAATCGCTCAAATACCTGGACATCCAGAAAAACAACCATTTTTTCCCCCCTTAAACGCAAATTTCCCCCCCCCCCTTTTAAAAGAACTGAAAGACACACTCTCTAAGGGGCACCGACCCCCCCCCCCCCCTCCTAGGCAAATAAACTCTTTAAGATTCCTTTTTTAAAAAAAAACCCCCTCTATCTATTTGAAAACTCCCCCGGGAGGGGCCCCCCCCGAGTGACCTACGCTCCATCCAGGCACTATCCTAAGATTCATAGGGCCCCCAGGGCAGGCGGGGAAGCCAAAATTTGAAAATGAGGGCCTTTTAGGGGGACTGGGGGTTCCTAATATCCCAACTACTTTTGGGGCCCACCCACCTCGTTGTAAACCCCGCTTGGTCGTCCTTCCGAGCATATTCCAAGTAGATGGAGATAGAAAAGCTGTGGCCCTTGGCACCGACCCACCCCCAAAGCACTTTTATGGCATTCCCAGGCCTCTCCCCTCACTGGGATACCTATTGGGCCCCCAAACAAGTTTACGCAGCAGATATGGGGAATCAAAGTAGGACCAATTTCAGTTGGGGCCCCCAGGGCATCGCCCATGGGGTTTTCCTTTTTGTGCCCCACCCCCCTTTTTCCCGCGGGGGCATCGGGGTTTGTTGCAAGACCTGGCTGGGGGGAAGAGCTATTTCGATTTGTGGATTTTTGCTAGGCCGGGGACAGGAAGGGTGATTCCCCTTTGAAAACCCTTCACAGGAAAAATAAAAATCTTTCCCGAGAGATTCCCCGATTTCATTAACCCCCCAATAACTCACCTCATGCATCCTGTTTGGCACATCCACCCCCTCTGTTTTTCCCACCCCCTTCGAACAGCCTGTAAAGCAGGTCACAAAAAAAAGGGTCTCATCCTTTCAGTCTACTCCCTTCTCTCGGACCCCCCCTCTGTTGAAGCCCCCG
Organism: Phyllomedusa bahiana; assembly: GCA_025379985.1. Taxonomy (NCBI): domain Eukaryota; kingdom Metazoa; phylum Chordata; class Amphibia; order Anura; family Hylidae; genus Phyllomedusa; species Phyllomedusa bahiana. Next base: position 3,764 of record JAODAL010073031.1, on the reverse strand, counting down.
CACAAACAAAAATTTATGGCCAAATGGGGAAACTACCTAGGTAGGGAACTACCCTTCTCCTCATGGCAAAATGATTTAGAATGCAGCGGCGGGAAAACCCCAGTAGTTATCCAGCAAAAAGAAAATCTATACAAATACTATTTTTTTGACCAACCCCGAGGTCCTGCAAAAAATGAACCCCCAGCCCCCCTCGGAATCGGGCCGTTTCCCATAGGTACACACCGCATACTTCTGGTTTGCCCGTTTACCAACCCTTTGGGTCACAAGTCGGGGAATTTATAGCTGGGGTCTGGGGTAAGGATCCCACTGAACCCCTTACCTACTTATTAAATGGCCCGGGTCAAAGGTCTACTAAACAGGATTCCAAATTTATTTTACATACCTCACAGGGCCAATGCCTAACTCAGGAATGGCGGCAGACCCCCCCGAGTAGGGGGTTCTCTGTCAAGGCCACAGAAATCACGAATGGAGCCCCTAACTGTACTGCTCCAAAAAATTTGGATTTTTTTTGAAAAAAATCTGGCCCGCAGGGGACCTGCACCACTTGGGCCAGAACTAAACCCCTTCCTCCCTTTCCCCCTTCCCCCCTTCCCCCTTATCCCTTCGTCATTTCCTACTCTATATTTTCTGTGATTTTTTATTACTGAGAGGCGGGAACTTTGACTTAGGGCTTAATTATATCTGTACCCTTGTAATTCACAGTCCAATTTCTTCCCGTTTGGGTTTGATTAATATTTAAATGCCTAAATTCATACACCCTTTGTACGGTACATATTTCTCAGGTGTCAATTTGCATTTTGTTTACTTTTTTCTTTATTTATAATAATTTTAAAAATCAAAAAAATTGTCAAATTAAAAAAAAAAATCACAGACTTAACCTTAAAAACATGGGCAAACCAAAGAGCTTTCAAGGGGGTTTGGGGCAAAAACAACACATGGACAAAAACTGGAAAGGGGTACAAAAAACCAAAAAAAAAAGCTGGTAGAAGAAAACTGTTGGTGCAATATAAGAAATAGAAAAATACAAAAACGTCAATCGGGACGATTTGGGCACCATCAAAATTTACCTCGTGGGGTACTTTGTCATGAGGGAAATGAGGATCAGCCTAAAAATACAACAGGGGAATTTTTCATATCTCAACATTGGGACCCTTCATCAAGAAAAACATTGGTTTAAAAACATACGCCGAATGGGGTTTAAAACCCTGCGTCCCGCAAGGGCCCCTGCTCAAAGTGCACATGGCAGGCCCCTCTGAATTTTCCAAGAACACCTGGGTTTTCGTTAGTGATGGGAAAAAAGGGTGTGGTCCAATAAACAAAAATTGAGCCTTTTTATTAATTCAACTTTCTGTTTTGGAGAAGAGAAATGCTGCCCATGACCCCCCAAAACACTTTTCCCCACTGCAAGCATGGAGGGGGAAACATATGTTTTATGGGGTTTTTTTTTCTGCAAGGGGAGAGGACTTTTTCACTGAACAATGGGGAAAGATGGGGCCCTGACCGTAAAATCCTGACTGACAACCTCCTTCCCTCTGCCAGGACATTAAAAATGGGTCATGGCTCGGTCTTCCAGCAAGACAATGACTCAAAATATACAGGGAAGGCAACAAAGGAGTGGCTCGAAAAGAAGCAAATTAAGGTCATGAAGTGGCCTTAATCCCATAGAAAACTTATGGAGGGAGTTGAAGCTCCGAGCTGCCAAGCTACAGCCTCAAAATCTTAATGATTTAGAGATGATCTACAAAGAGGAGTTGACCAAAATTCATCCTGACATGTGCGCAAACCTCCTCATCAACTACAAAAAAAGTCTGACTGCTGTACTTGCCAACCAAGTATTAGGACTTGCTTGCCAGAGGATCAAATACTTATTTCTCACTGCAAAATGCTAATACATTTATATCATTTATAACATTTATATAATGTGACTTTCTGGATTTTATTTTTGATATTTTATAACTCAATGTTAGCAAACTTACACAATCAGCAACGGATCAAATAACTATTTCCTTCACCATATATATCCAGATTATATATATAAAAATATAATTATATATATAATATATATATATATATATATATATATATAACATATATAATATACTCTATAATCCAAAACCATAGGGTGTGTGAGTTTGTATATATATACAAGCAAAGCACATTTTATGGCATATACAGATCTGCAGTACCTTATCTTTTAAAGGGGTTGTCTCACTATAGGTTTTCAGCCTACCTCAGTGTGTCTGGCACCATAGGATTTTTTAATTCAGGGGGGTGCTTTTTGTCTGCCTCGTCTCCTCCCCCTACCCCTCTCCCTGCACCTACCACATCACCCTGGTGCTCACTCCCAATTCTAACTCTCAGTCATTCAGACTTCGCATTGGGATCGTGTTATATTCAAACTACATGAGAGTTTACTGCCATATGCCTCCTGCTGATAGTTGTACCTCTCCACATAACTACAGTGGATGAAAGAAGTAATAAACCTTACTGTGCCCGGTCATAGACATGGAAATCAGAGTAGCAGACAGCCCACAGACAGCTCTCCTTCTCTGACTGCAGTAACTTCTATACAGCGGGGGAGGCCAGGGGGTTTGCTGCTAGGGATAACCCTGTGTGTGCCTGCCTAGATCTGCTGCTTACTGCTGAATCAGCTGCAGTGTACAGAGAAGTCTGTGGAGCTTTCGGGGGGATGTAAGTGTTCCTATACCTCCTGCTCCATGGACATCTCAAGCAACAACAAACACTGTTCTGTGCTGTCCTCCCATCAGAACAGACACAGGGTAACAGTGAAGTATGTTACTATAATCATGATGTGTCACTAATACAGCAGAGCAGGGAGGGATATGAACCGAACACCCTGATCTGTTCTATTAGTATAGTCATAGCTCCACAGACACATCATGATTATAGTAACACACTTCACTGCTGTCACATCGTATTTGACCCACAGATCAGCATCAACTCTGATCTCCTCAATCGGTCTAGAGAGCAGGAGGGAGCAGGCACGCACAGGGTTAATCCAGGCAGCACAGCTACACAGACACACAAGGGAGGAGTAGAGCCCTCCTCCTCCCTTCCCTACAGAAGCATCACAAGTGGCCTCATATTGTGCAGGAGGGGCTCTGTGCTCGGACCTCATTGAGAAGCTGCTGATGTCACCAGCACTGACAGCCAGTGAGAGAAAAAATCAACAGGTCGGTGGCTATAGTGGATCGGGGGAGCTGATGCACCTCCTACTACAGGATAACTAAACATCAGGAGGACATTTGTAATGAACATATAGTGCAAAGCTGCTTGTTTTTTAAAGATCTTTTAATTAAAACCCAATCATTGTAGCGAGACAACCCCTTTAAGTGTGGCATGCTGGGGAACTACAAGTCCCAGCATGTCACACGAGCCACACTAACGGATTGTCTATGTGTGTGTGAGTGAATATATGTGTATGTATGCATGTGTGTGTATATACATTGCAAGTTCCACTCACCACATTGCACTGCCATCTAGGCTAAAGAACCTGCGAGACATGAGTCATGTGACTGTGATGTCATCACAGGTGCTTTACCCTTTTGCAGTCACTGGAGGTTTATGACCTTCAGTTTAAGCAGGTTTTTTTCTCTGGGTGGGCAGGGCTTGGGACCACCACGGCGCCACCCCTCACTTTACTCGTTGCCCTTGTCGATTGCGGAGTCTGCCCACCTCTACAAACAGCCCTGAGTATAATGTTGTACTGTGTGAACCATAGAAAGCAATAAAAAAAAAATTTG
>JAODAL010073030.1:0-14881 GCA_025379985.1 Phyllomedusa bahiana | reverse complement strand
GAAAATTTGGGGCTGTTTCAATTTTGGATGAACTGATATCGACGACATTTGTGGCCGTGACTTTGGGTGAGGATGAGGAGGTAAGACTGCTAATGCATTGCATTAACCACTGAAGGACAGTTTGGCGACATGTTTCGTTACTTAGTTTCACAGGGCCCTGACCCAGCTGCAGGCCTGACGGCCTGCAACTGACGAACCGCTGGCATGCGTTTGTCGCCAGCACTGGAAGGACATCTTCTCTCGACCTCTCCCTCCATGGCACCCCCCCTTTTTCTCGCTTACCCCCCCTGCATTCGCTCCATTTAAAATATAAAAATTGAGAAGGTTGAATATTTTGGAAAGCCCCCCTTTTTAAAAAACGGAAAAACACAGCTATTCTCAAATGCCTCAATCAAAACAAAATTGCGGGATTCAAAAAAAAACCAAAGGTGTCTATCAACAAACTGGACTGGCAAAATCCAAAAAACACGTATCGTTATGTTTTGGTAAAAATAAACGGTATTTTTTGCCCCTTTTTAAATTTCACCTGGGTGAATATAAATTGCTGTTTTAAGATTTTACGTAGACTGCGTCAATGAACAGGCTGGGTGTGCAAAAGTCAAAAAACCGTAACTGTTATTTTTTTGATAAAAAACGGTATTTTTTTGCACCTTTCAATTCACCGGGGTGAATATAGAATTGCTGTTTTAAGATTTACGTAATGCACGTCATGAACAGTGCTGGGGGCGAAAAAGAAAAAAACACTACTGTTTTTTTTGATATAATAAAGGTAATTTTTTGCACCTTTCAATTCACCTGTGGGAATAAGAAATTGCTTTTTTAAAGATTTTACGTAATCTCCTCAAAAACACCTGGGTCGAAAAAAGTCAAAAAACACTAACTTTATGTTTGATATAATAAACGGTATTTTTTGCACCTTTCAATTCCCCTGTGGTGAATAAGAATTGCTGTTTAAGATTTACTAGTTTGCTGCGTAAATGAACATGCTGGGTGCCGAAAGTCAAAAAACACTAACTTTATTTTTTGATATAAAAAACGGATTTTTTTGCCCCTTTAAATTTCACCTTTTGGTGAAAAAAATTTGTTTTTTTTAAAATTTTACGTAACTGCTCAATGAACAGTGCTGGGGGCCCAAAGTCAAAAAACACAACTGTTATTTTTGATATAATAAACGAAAATTTTGCACCTTTCAATTCACCTGTGTGAATATAAAATTGCTTTTTTTAAAATTTTACAATGCTGGTCAATAAACAGTGCTGGGTGGGGCAAAATAAAAAAAACACTAATGTTATTTTTTGTAAAAAACGGATTTTTGCACCTTTAAATTTTCCCTGTGGTGAATATAGAATTGCTGTTTTAAGATTTATGTAGATGCTGCGTCAATGAACAGTGCTGGGTGTGCAAAAGTCAAAAAACATGTAACTGTTATGTTTTGATATAATAAACGGTATTTTTTGCACCTTTCAATTCACCTGTGGTGAATATAGAATTGCTGTTTTAAGATTTTCGTAGATGCTGCGTCAATGAACAGTGCTGGGTGTGCAAAAGTCAAAAACACGTAACTGTTATGTTTTGATATAATAAACGGTATTTTTTGCACCTTTCAATTCACCTGTGGTGAATATAGAATTGCTGTTTTAAGATTTACGTAGATGCTGCGTCAATGAACAGTGCTGGGTGTGCAAAAGTCAAAAAACACGTAACTGTGATGTTTTCGTACGATACACGGTATTTTTGGCAACAAACAACCTGTGCTGACTACAAGATTGCTGGTTTGTAATTTAAGTGCAAGGTGGATATATCAACAGTCACAGGTGTAATGGTTAAAATTGAACACCTATCTGAAATGTATACTGATAATAAAAGTGGAGTTTTGCAGCTAACAAAGAGACCTGCAGTTACTAGAAATGATGTTTATCCAATATAAGTTCAGGCTGCCCAATATCCAGGAAATATTTCAATAGCAAACTGTTAATAATAAAGATATTCCACTACAATGTCTACACTAAGTCTTGGTGAACTTTATGCAGTGTTCTTTATAGTTACAGCTTGTCTGTGTTCGCCCCCAAGGGACCCCCCCCCCCCCGCTCCCACCGCCGTGAATTTACAGCGGTAGATGCTGCTTTAAAATTCTCTAGCTAACTACATAAAATGTTCAAATCCCTAATCTAACTAAATTGGAAGGATCACAGCTAATAGTAGAGGTTTCTCTGTGCAGAAATAGACTAATTTCGCTGAGCTGTTTGGCCACAGGCAGAGCGCAGGTCCTATCCCTATGAGACGCTGAGAGACACTGAGGCTGAAACAGGAAACGCTGTTCTATGTAAAACGAGGTCATGTGATTTTTCCAGCCAGTCGCAACCATACACATCCCAGTCATGACGTCGCACACACATCTCACCCTGCTCTATTCTGTAATCTGATTTGCTGGACGCCAAAATTACAGGAAGCGCCGAAAAAGGCGCAATCTTAATAGATGATGCACAGATTTTAACCTTAATTATCGCATGATCTGGAAATTTCGATCACCATAAAAACCTTGCCGATTTCAACTTTGTCGATAAAAATCGCTCAACACTATAAGACAATAAATATATAGAATATTTCTCACACTATGACTATCTATGAACACATGTTGGTTGAACATGCTACAGTGGAGCAGCTCATCACCAGAATGACCAAGGGGGCTACCAGAGCTTCTCCTCTCTCATTTGGCCTGTGCAGCCTCTCTCTTGGCTTGTCGTTCTGTCGCTTCCATTCATTGCTGTTGCAGAAGAAGCTGTGCTCACAGGTAAGGTTCATGATATATAAGCAGAGCAAAATTTCCATTCCAGGGAATAGAGACTCCCGTTAACCTTAAAAAAGACATACTTCTGAAACCCAGTTCATCTCGGGGCCGCCCCCGGACTCACACTTTAGAAGTGTAGAATGGTACATTTCTAGTCAGTTTAACCACAGCTGCTTCAAGCTTGACTGCCACTTGCTTTGCCTGGTAATCTTTAAACTCCCACTAGAAGTTATAGAAGAGCTAAATCCATTCTGGGGACTGTTGCACCTGGTGGCTTCAAGGTCCATCAGTTCCAGTATCAGTCCCATTGCTAGACTCCTTTTGTGCTCAAGTGCCACATGCATTGGTGATTGGCATCATCCTTCACCAACAGCAGATCAGCATTTCTTTTGTATTATAAATAATTAAAAAAAATAAGCACTGTATTTGTCATGTTCAAGTGGTATGTGCCTCAAAAGGATCCTACCAGTTCATTAGGGTCAGTGTTAATTGCTTAACCCAGATGCAGAAAATAAAAATCCCACTGCATCCACCAAGAAAACACACGAAAAGAAGACACACCCAAGAGGGTTTAAGGAAACCTTCCATCTTGGACACTCACACCGACCCTTCTCCCTGTGGTGTGGGTGTGACCAGGGTATACTCTTTAACCCCTTAAGCCGAACGCCTGAAATGACCAGAAATTTTTTTTACTTTTTACCTCCTTGCGTTTCAACAGTCGTAACTTTTTAATTTTTTTTACAAGGACGCAGTTGTCTGAGGCCTCGTTTTATTCGAGACGAGTTGTACTTTATGGGGGAATATTTTACGTTCACTTATAAATAATTTTTTTACACCATTCATATTTCACACTCAATAACTTAGATTAATAATACAGGTTATCACAGTTGTGTGAATACTTAATATGGGTAGGGATTTTTTGTGTGTGTAATATATTTATTATTATTATTATTATTATTATTATTTTAATTTATTTTAGATTCCAGGGCACTGTACATTCAAGGGGAGTTACAAACAAAACAAATGTTGAACAAATACACTGGTGACGAAAAATGACTATTAACTAAGACAGAGAGGAAAGAGGACCCTGCCTGTGAAGGCTTACAATCTAGAAGGGAGGAGGAGAGACAGAAGGTGGGGTGCGGACATATTTGTGGGCCGGTATACGGGTGGTGGGGTTAGTGTAGGTTATAAGCTGTCCTGAAGAGATAGGTTTTCAGGTTGCTTTTGAAACTGGTGAAAGCTGGGGAGAGTCTGATGTTTTGGGTTAAGGAGTTCCAGAAAATGGGTGAAGCATGAGTGAAGTCTTGGAGACGGTTGTGTGAGGAGCTGATGAGAGGGGAGCAGAGGAGAAGGTCCTGTGAGGAGCGGAGATTGCGTGAGGGGAGGTATCTGGAGATTAGAGCAGAGATGTGTGGAGGAGAGAGGTTGTGGAGAGCCTTGTAGGTCATAGTTAAGAACTTGAACTAAATTCTCTGGGCAATGTGTAGCCAGTGAAGGGATTGACAGAGGGGAGATGCAGAGGAGTAGCGGGGAGAGAGGTGGATAAGACGGGCAGCAGAGTTGAGGATGCTTTGAAGGGGAGCGAGAGTGCTATATGGGAGGCCACAGAGAAGGGTGTTACAGTAGTCTAGACGAGTTTTCTCCACATTTAGTTTTAGGAGGCAGGAGGAGAAGAAGGAGGATATGGATGATAGACAGTCTGGGAGCCGGGAGAGAAGAGAGTTAAAGGGGATGTATCGCTTCCTTACTTCGGCTGAGTCACACTGCTCTGAGCTTCTCAACTCTGTGAATGCACGGGCGTTTCTTCCCCTCCCAGCTGGATGACATCATCCCCCCTTCACTGCTGGCCTGAGAGTCCCCCCCCTCCCCTCTGAGTCCACATATCACTGTGTCTCTCCCTATCAGTCTTATTTTATAAGAGCTGTATACACACCACAGGCTGCTTCAATCTAATCTGAGCACTGATCTCCTCTCACAGCTGGATATGTATTACAGCTTTCTAAGAACACAGATCTGCGTGTATGCAGGAGAGTTAGGCACAGGGTCAAAACTGTCATGTTTTCTCATTGTACAATCTGCTGCAGTCTGTTTCCGCTAGGTGTGGAAACAGAAAATGCTACGGCCCCTAACTCTGAGTCAGACACACAGCTCCGTGAATTGACCCAGGGGCTGTACAGAATGTAAATGAGCTCTCAGCTAGTGAATTGCAAGGAGGAGGGATCAGGAGGGATTAGACCCACACTGGATATCAGTGTAAACAAAAACACAAGATAAGGGACACTGTGAGAACAAGGCAGCTTTGCTAATGACATCCAATTGCAAAGTTGCTTGTTTTCACTGTCCCCTTATTCTGAAGGCCATTTAATGAAACGATAACACCCCTTTAATATCAGGACCGGAGATATGAAGCTGGGTGTTGTCCGCATACAGGTGGTATTGAAAGCCGTGTGAGGCTATGAGCTGACCCAGACCTAGAGTGTTGTAGATAGAGAAGAGTAGTGGGCCCAGGACTGACCCCTGGGGGACACCAACAGAGAGCGGGCGGGAGGAGGAGGTGGTGCAAGAGTGAGAGACACTGAATGTCCGTTCAGAGAGGTATGAGGAGATCCAGGAGAGGGCCAAGTCCGTGATGTCGAGGGAGGAGAGGATTTGTAGCAGGATGGAGTGTTCGACAGTGTCAAAGGCAGAGGACAGGTCTAAGAGGAGGAGCACAGAATAGTGGGGCTTTAGCACTTACTAGGTCATTGGTGACCTTTGTTAGGGCAGTTTCAGTGGACTGGTGGGGTCGGAAGCCGGATTGGAGTGGGTCAAGGAGAGAGTTGCAGGAGAGGTGGGAGGACAGTTGAAGGTAGACATGCTGTTCCAGGAGTTTGGATGTAAAAGGAAGCAATGATATGGGACAAAAGTTGGCCAGTGAGGAGGGGTCGAGAGATGGTTTCTTAAGGATGGGTGTGATGGTCGCATGTTTAAATGAGGAAGGGAATATGCACAATTATTTTTATTAAATAATTATTTTTATTTTATTATTTATTTTTTTATTCTTTTTCTTACACTTTTTATGTTTTTTACTTTTTTTAAAAAATTCCATGAACGGAGAACTGTTTTACTTTTTTCTTTTACACTTAGTAATGTATCTGTAATGCAGAGGTGGATTCGCTGGACCACCGCAAGCGATAGTAGTTAAAGGAGTTGTCTCCCCACAAGGTTTCAAAGAATGCATGAAAGAAATTCTCTGTCACTTCCTGGTTCAGACTAATTTGCATAAGCTCCATGCTTGTACAGCTCAGTTGTGCTTTCAGATGCTAATTAGATTAGATTAGCTTCTCAAACTACTCACAGGACTTCTTATCTGATCCCCAAAACAAAAGCCCTAATTACAGAGCTGTTTACTTGAGATAAATCAAGCTTTTTACTGTCTGGCAGCACAGGACATTGACTGACACTGCTGACCTGTGTGATGACTCACTCTCTGTTATCTCATTGAACAAACAGCCCGGGAGATTTGTTTACAGGTCAGTTACTGAGGGAACTGAAATAGCCAAGGAGGTAATAAATTCACTTGTATCTCTTTAGGGAAAACAGAGAAACAATGCAATATATTTGGAAAATGTCTTTATTTTGTGTTCCCTACAATTTGAAAGCTATTCTTTGTAGCGAGACAACCCCTTTAAGCCACGCCAGGGAACGGAATCTAAGTAGCCCCCGGTTTTCACCAGAGCCCGCCGCAAAGCGGGATGGACTTGCTGCGGCGTGAAGCTACCAGGTCGTTACCCCTGACGTGACTGGCTTGCCATGGCGGCCGGGGTCAGGGCAGGCAAACAGGCAAGGTCAGGAAACGTAAGCAAGCGGACTGGTACACGGGTAATCAAGACTGAACTCCAATACTCTCTAAACATACGGAAAACACCCCAACGGACTGGCAGGAAGTGCTGGGGGCGTATTCCTTAAATAGAACCAGCTCCCGACAATTGACCAATTATCGGGACGCTGGCCCTTTAAATCTAGAGAAGCCGTCGCGCGCGCGCCTTAAGTAGTGGGCATGCGCGCGGCGACCGGGACAGGCGCGGGCAGCGTTCACCGGAGCGCGGACGGGTAAGTGACCCGGCACAGGGAACAGGACCGCAGAGGGATGTTCGCGGGCAGCCGCGGCACCCGCGCTGGACCCCCTGCGGGCTGTGACAGTACCCCCCCCCCCCCTTAGGTCTCCCCCTCTTTTTTTGGAACCTAGAGAGGAGGTCAGGAGACAGATTGGCCTCAGGTTCCCAGGAACGCTCCTCCGGCCCGAACCCCTTCCAGTCAATGAGAAAGAACCGCTTCCCCCTCACTGTCTTCTCCGCAAGCACCTCCTTGACCTCAAAGATGTTATCAGAGTTGGCCACAGGAGAAGGCGAGACAGACCCCCGGGAGAAGCGATTCAGCACCACCGGCTTGAGGAGAGAGACATGGAAGGAGTTCGGGATACGCAGGGTAGGAGGCAAGCGAAGCTTGTAAGATACTGGGTTTAGTCGCCGAAGTACCTCAAACGGACCCACGTATTTAGGGCCTAACTTGTAACTTGGCACCTTGAAGCGGATGTATTTGGTGGACAACCAAACCCTATCGCCCGGCTCAAATAGGGGCAGGGGCCTACGTTACCTGTCAGCCTGGACTTTGGTGCGAGCCGAAGCCCGTAGCAGGGCTTGTCGCGTGAGCTGCCAGAGAGCCTTGATGTCCCTTACTTGGGAATCCACGGCCGGGACATGACACGAGGTAGCTAGAGGGAGAGGCGGGCAGGGATGTAACCCAAAAACGACAAAAAAGGGGGAGGCCCCAGGGGATTCTGAATCTACAGAGTTATCAGAAAACTCTGCCCAGGGGAGAAGGACAGACCAGTTATCTTGATGAGCGGACACGACATGCCGCAGGTAGGTACCCAGCACCTGGTTAACCCTCTCTACCTGCCCATTAGTTTGGGGTTGGTATGCAGATGAAAAGTCGAGCTGAACCTGCAACTGGCCACACAGAGCCCGCCAAAATTTAGCGATGAAATGTACTCCCCTATCCGAGACAATGTGTAAAGGGAGACCGTGCAAACGAAAAACATGACTGAAAAAAAGTGGGGCCAGCGGGGGTCTAGAGGGAAACCCAGGCAGCGGAATAAAGTGAGCCATCTTGGAAAAACGGTCGGTCACCACCCAGATTAACGTGTTTCAAGATGAGGGAGATCGGTAACAAAGTCCATGGCTACCTGAGTCCAGGGTTTTTCCGGCACAGGGAGAGGCTGGAGAAGGCCCGCGGGTTTGAGACGAGGGACCTTATTACGGGCACAGGAGATACAGGCTAGAACAAAGTTCCTGACATCTTGAGCGAGATTAGGTCACCAGTAATAACGGGAGACCAGTTGTAGCGACTTATGGACTCCTGGATGCCCAGCTGTATGAGAAGAGTGTCCCCACTTCAGGATTCTAGGCCGCAAGGAGAGGACGCACATACGTCTTCCCGGGAGGTAGGTGTTGGAGATCCACGGGAGCAGCTGTGACGAGTCGTTCTGGGGGAACAATGTGCTGGGGAGGAGGCTCCAGACCCACCGTATCTGACGAACGGGATAGAGTGTCAGCTCTGACGTTTTTCTTGGCCGGCCGAAAATGTAGACGGAAGTCAACGGGCAAAGGAGAGCGACCATCTGGCTTGGCGGGGGTTCAGGCGCTGAGCCGACTGAAGATATAGGAGGTTCTTGTGGTCCGTGAAGATGTCAATAGGGTGGCGAGCCCCCTCCAGCAGGTGACGCCATTCTACTAGAGCCAGCTTTATGGCCAGTAACTCGCGATCACCAATGGTATAATTCTTCTCAGCAGGAGAGACGGTTTTGGAGAAAAAAACGCAAGTATGCAGTTTACCAGAGGAGGATCTCTGCAGGAGGACAGCGCCGGCACCTACAGAAGAAACATCCACTTCCAGAATAAACGGGCGGTTAGGGTCTGGACGAGACAGGACCGGAGCCATCACGAATGCCGCTTTGAGCCGGTTGAAGGCTTCTTGAGCTTCTGGGAGCCAGGATTTGGGATTGGCGTTCTTTTTTTTTTCCATATTGCACACGGGAGACTTCACATTGACATAGACATATTGCTTGGTTTTTGGGTCCTTAGCTAGGTCTTTAGATGGAATCGTGACTGTAGCTGTGCCCAGAAATTTGTTGTCATTGTTCAGGGAGACCTTTTGCTTTGCTAAGCTTAACCGTTTCTGGGGAAAGTCTTGAATCTCAACTTCGGCCTCGAATACTTTGTTGTGTCCGTCTATGACGATGGTTTCTTCACTCTCCAGTCGTAGCACGTTGGGTGTAATAAGAGTACATCTACTGTAGCTGTCCCCCACTGCTGTCGCACCCATGCTCCTGGCCAGTTGCTTCTCTTGACTTCCAGGTGCGAGCTTCATTGTAAGTGAATTGAGCACGAGCCTCTCCTCTGTGTCGGGAATTTGGGTGCGACAGTGGTGGGCAGGGGCATAGCTAGGCTGCTTTACTCGGGGCTCGGGCCCCGAACAAAACACCCCGTGCCCCGAGTCTCCCGGGCTCCAGGCTTCTGCGCTGGGCCTGGAGCACCGACTGGCTCTTCAGCTGCATGTGCGTCCGCTGGACGCACACTCAGCTGAGGGCTTCTGCGGGGCAGAGAGCGAGCGCTCCCTGCCTCGCAGACAGTGTCGGACCCGCAGGTCCTACACCACGAGGCTGCCGGGTCCTCACAGCGTTGAGGACCCGCCGCGGCCCCGTGCGCCTCAGCCGGCAGCGTCGCGATGATTTGGCGTTCTGTTTTGGTAGGGCCACCAGGGGAGCCACAAGTGTAGAGAAGTGTGGGATAAATTGTCTATAATAGTTGGCAAATCCCAAAAAGTGCTGAATGGCCCGAAGGCCCACCAGTTGTGGCCACTGTAATACTGCGGAAAGTTTAGAAGGATCCATCCGGAGACCCTTATCAGAAATGATGTACCCTAAGAAGGGTAAGCTGGTACGTTCAAAGAGGCACTTTTCCGGTTTGGCAAAAAGCTGATGGGTGCGGAGTCACCGGAGGACCTGGCGGACGTGGTGGCGATGGGTCTCGAGATCAGGGGAAAAAAATAGAATATCGTTCAAGTAAACAATCACACAGACGTAGAGTAGGTCCTGAAAGATCTAATTGACAAAGTTCGGAAATACAGCAGGGGCGTTGCAGAGACCGAATGGCATAACCAAGTACTCAAAATGGCCATCCCGCGTATTAAATGCCGTTTTCCACTCATCGCCTTCTCGAATGCGGATTAAGTTATAAGCACCGCATAGATCCAGCTTGGAAAATATTTTCGCAGGCGGTCAAAAAGTTCAGAGATCCAGGGCAGAGGGTAGCGTTTTTTAATCGTAATTTTATTTAAGCCCCGATAGTCGATGCAGGGCCGGAGATACCCGTCTTTTTTCTCCACGAAAAAGAAGCCGCCGCCTGTCGGAGACAAGGACTTACAATTGAAGCCTTTACGGAGGTTCTCCATGCTGTACTCAGACATTGCCTTAGTCTCCGGGACGGAGAGGGGATAGACTTGGCCCCGGGAAGGAGTACAGCCAGGTTGTAGATCTATGGGACAATCATAAGGCCGGTGTGGAGGTAGCGTTTCGGCCTGTCTCTCCGAAAAGACGTCAGCAAAGTCCCAGTATGGCGTAGGTAGGCCTGGTGGAGGCTTGGTAGATTTCAGGGAGACGACCTGAGGAGCAGGTTGTGGCTTCGACAGGAAACGTGAGAGACAATCGGAACCCCAACGCATGACTTCACCTGTGCTCCAATCCATGGTCGGGGTATGGTCTTGCAACCATGGGAGGTCCAGAAGGATTTCGGAGGAGGATCGAGGCAGGACGAGAAGTTGCAAAGTCTCCTTGTGAAGAGCCCCAACCTTCAAGGAGAGGGGGGCAGTACGGAAGCGAATAACGTCCTTTAGGCATTCGCCACTGACCGACGATACGAACATAGGTTTCTGCAACGGGATCACTGGGAGACGAAACCTGGTCACAAGTTCATGGCTTATGAAATTTCCTGCCGAGCCAAAATCAATAAAGGCGGAGGCCTGAAAGGCGCTGTCCGGTGAAACACCAACTAATACGGGCATGGTCAGACGGGGAGAGGCCGCTCTGACACCTAGGGTTGTGTCTCCTACGAGCCCTAGGTGCGGAAGTTTCCCGGGCGCACCGGACAGGCCCCAATGAAATGGCCAGAACCGCCACAATAGAAACACAGCTGCTTCTGGCGACGCTGCGACCGTTCCTCCTGGGACAGGTGGGCTCTCTCAACCTGCATAGGTTCTTCCTCGGCGACCATCGAAGGAGGAAGAGGTGGCCGCTGGAACGTGGGAGCCAAGCGGGGCAAACGGCGTGGACGGACGACCTCCCGTTGAAGGCGGAGCTCCTGTTGTCTTTCGGCGAACCGAATATCGACTCGGGTGGCTAAGTGGATTAAGTCATCCAAAGCTGCTGGTAGATCCCGAGCGGCGAGCTCAGCCTTAATACGTCCTGAGAGACCGTGCCAGAACGTCGCCACCAAAGCTTTGTTATTCCAGTCCAGCTCCGAAGCGAGAGTGCGAAACTGCACCGAATACTGACCGACCGTGTTATCGTCCTGACGCAGCCGGAGCAGTGCTGCGGCGGCCGAAGAAGTACGGCCTGGTTCCTCAAAGACCGTGCGGAACCCCCGGAGGAAGGTTTGGAGGTCAGCTGTCAGAGGATCCCCTCGATCCCATAGTGGCGTAGCCCAAGCCAAGGCGTCTCCAGACAAGAGGCTGATTATGAAGGCCACCTTGGCACGTTCTGTAGGGAATTGATGCCCCATCATTTCGAGGTGGATGGAGCACTGGCTGATGAACCCACGGCATTTCTTGGGATCTCCATCGTAGCGTGAGGGGAGCGGCAGGTGCAGAGCGGGTCCAGAAGCCGGAGCAGGTAGCGCAATGGATGCCGGGGCAACGGTCCTGGCGTGACGGTGGCAGCAGCCGGTGGAGGTAGACGGCCGCAAGGTTCTGCATCATGGCCGCTAACTGGTCGATACATTGGCTTTGCTGGGCAACTGCCGTCGTGACATCCCGGAGGTCGGGCAGAGGTACCCTGGCGGAATCCATGGCCAGTCCGAACTGCAACGCAGAGGTGGATTTGTTGGACCACCGCAAGAGATAGTAGTTAAGCCACGCCAGGGAGTGGAGTCTAAGTAGCCCCCGGTTTTCACCAGAGCCCGCCGCAAAGCGGAATGGACTTGCTGCGGCATGAGGCTACCAGGTCGCTACCCCTGATGTGACTTGCTTGCGGTGGCGGCCGGGGTACTGCGTGTTACAAAGACGTAATCCAGAGGCGTAGTCGGGGACAGGCAGAAGGTCAGGGCAGGCAGCAGAGGTTTGTGGTCAGAGACGGGCAGACGGTCAGGGCAGGCGGCAAACAGGCAAGGTCAGGAAACGTAAGCAAGCGGACTGGTACACGGGTAATCAAGACTGAACTCCAATACTCTCTAAACACACGGAAAACACACCAACGGACTGGCAGGAAGTGCTGGGGGCGTATTCCTTAAATAGAACCAGCGCCCGACAATTGACCAATTATCGGGACGCGGGACCTTTAAATCTAGAGACGCGACCGTGGGGGGCGGCGGCGCCCGCAACCCCCGTCACATATGCTAATACATTATAATCTGTGTCAGTCTGACACAGGCAGTGATCAGGACAGCACACAGTCTGCCCTGATCACTGTCTTGTTACACTGACAGCCCTGGAGCTACTCTAGGTCCCCAGGGCTGACTGTGCAGCCGTACCCGACAGAGCAGGGAAACCTTTTGATTGCGCTGTGGTGATGAACCTGTGCTCGCAGGAGCTGCACTGGGATCAGGGCTGTGTAGTACAGCCCCGATCTCAGTGCAGCTGCTGCTCCGGGCGCCACAATCTCCAATGTCTGCAGCGACGTCAAAAGACGTCACTGTAGACGAACGACCTGAAATGCCCGCCGTCAAAAGACGGTGAGTGGTCGTTATAGAGTTAACAACTCAATCTTACACTTGTCTCTCACATCACATTGAGTACCACATATGCCCTCAAATTGGTGACACACCCAGGCACAAATACTGTCACCACCTATTGAGTGAGTGACAGGACTCAACACTACAGGTAAAATGCACAAACAACCACTTGTACTCTACAGAAATGTTCAGGTTCTTCAGGGAAACAAGGAAAAGTTGTTAACTTTTTAGTCTTTAAAATAAATTTACAGTATTTAATTAAAAAATAAAAACAAAAGATTGAAATAAAAGCATGCAAAAACAATTACAGAAATGTAAAAAATGAGCTTCTACTGATTGGGTTAATGAGAGACCCACCTGAGGAGCATAGCTCGATAAAAACTGGACAGACCTGTATGGCTGTATCTTCTGGTTCTGTGTCTGCAGCCCCAATGTTTTAAAGAGAAAGCTAGACCAACCATCAGTCTGACCTCCTGCTTGTGTTACAGAGGGTTGGCTAATTACATGCAGAGGACACTTGTATAGGACATAGTTCCAGCTTGTGTCTCCCCTAAAGAGTCCCCTAGCTTGAAATTATGACTCCCAAGTTCCCAAACATATATTAACCAACCCAGGTATAACAAATATAAATAGAAAATTTTAATTGTTGAAACTATTACTCAGTTTTGTGGTTTCCTAAGACCAGAAATTGTGGCATTTGATATAAGTGAAGCACCTGACCATAATTATATGACTGTTTACCAAAAGCAGAGATTATGACAAAGGTGTATTTCTTGTTTATACTTTTATTCGATGATACTAGGTATATTCAGTCCCTGGCATGTCTTAGAGCCAGTTCAGCTAACTCTTCCCATTATTTCTCTACCTTTCCTCTATAGACTGACTTTATTATTTGAGGCTTCCACATCAAGTCAATATAATTAAATTGCGTGTCATTAAACACTTACTTCTCTTGTGTCCAGTAAAATATAAAGCAAAATTGGAGTAAACATGTATCATATCATACACAAGACGTAACATTTCGAAGCAGAACAAGTAAAGGTGACAAAATTAATCCACAGATTTTTATTTTTATTTTTATTATTACAAGAGGGTTAAAATGATGGTAATGAATAGCTGTAAGGGCATCCCTTGGAATAAGGTTAATGTTTTCATCCAATGACAAGTACTGCTCCTCAGCCTTATTTTTGCATGTTACTTTTTCACCTCACCATTGGGAGTTTTTGTAGGGTACAAGTTTTTATACTCCTGACGCTAGCTCTTGGCTCCATTCCTGACTATGTCCCCATACTTCTCAATTCCCTGTTGTATTCTAACAATTACTAGTAATGATCCTTAAAGAGGGCCTGTCACCAGGTTTTTTGTATGTAAAATAAATGACTATACCACAAAGGCTTGTAAAAACATCCCTATTTGCATGAAGGAATAAAAGTAAATCCTTAAAATAAAGCTGTTATACTTCTTTTTAGTATATGCAAATGAGCTGCAAAGAGTCAAACTTACATTTTGCGTCAGAGAAGAGTTCAACAAAATCAGTTACATTTGCATAAACCACTCCCCTTTATTGTAATTAGTTTGACCGTTGTATTGAAATCCCGCGCATGTGTGTAGTGTCTTAATGCACAAGCACAGTTACAGTCTCTTCAGTGTAACTTCAGTTGTTCAACCTCCCGCAGCTGAAGAGCTGCCTGAGGTTTTATGTGTAAAAGGAGGCATCAGGGTAGCGTCTCCTGACGCTCCCCTGAAGCCACCATCCTCGGCCACGGCCCAGCAATACTCTCGTAGCTTCATAAGAAGCTGCTTGAGAGCAGGGAGCCCTGAGCACTCCGCCCCCTCCCTCGAACTGAGAACCTGCAGCAAGACAGGTGAGTGTTCGCAGAGGAGATGGGTGGCAGAGTGCTCAGAGGAGATGGGTGGCAGAGTGTGCAGAGGAGATGGGTGGCAGAGTGTGCAGAGGAGATGGGTGGCAGAGTGCTCAGAGGAGATGGGTGGCAGAGTGTGCAGAGGAGATGGGTGGCAGAGAGTGTGCAGAGGAGATGGGTGGCAGAGTGCTCAGAGGAGATGGGTGGCAGAGAGTGTGCAGAGGAGATGGGTGGCAGAGAGT
>JAODAL010073029.1:0-14881 GCA_025379985.1 Phyllomedusa bahiana | reverse complement strand
TCCCCTTTTTATCTCCTGCGTCCCCCCCCCCTTCCCCTGCCTCCCCGACCCCTGCCTCCCCCGACTAACAGCCTGCTGCGTTTTTGCCCCCGCATCTTCGGCTGCCCCGCAAGCAAGTCACGTCGGGGGGGGAAACCGGTAGACCCCCCGCCAATCCCCCCCGCTTTGCGGGGGGTTGGTGAATCCCGGGGCCCCTCTAGATCTTTCCCTGGCGTGGCTTACCCCATCGCTTGGGGGGTCCAGTGGCCCCCTTTCCCGTGTCCGGCCCGTAACGGGGGTTTATGATGGCTGTTTAAAGGAAGATGGAAAGATCCCAGTGGAAGAGAGAGGTTACGATACATAAGGGGAGAGGGACGCGGGAGAAATAGAGGGGACAGGGGGTGGAATGGGTCATAGAGCAGGGGGTGGGACGACAGCGGGAACCCGGGACCCCCCTTTCCCTGCGTCGGGTAAAGGGGCTGCAGTAATTAGGGGCCTGCGGGGGGGGCAAGGGGTATTTTTGGGGACAGAAAAGTTTGCCATATTTTAAATTTTTTGTCTTTGAAGTGGGGGCCCAGGTCTTCAGCACAGGGGTCAGTGCCCGGGACCTCCCTTTGGGCCCCTTAGGGGGGATGGAAGGTGTCAAAGAGGCTTTTGGGTTTTTTTAAGGGGAGTGAGGGGGGTTGAAATTTTTTTGTTTGGCGCAGTGAAGGGGCAGGTGTAAGTTTGGCATATTTGTAGTGGGAAAAAGTCTGGGGTAGCTTTGACTTTCTCACGCCGTCAGCTACCGGGAACACGCTGGAGAAAACGATTGGGGTTTGGTCCCAAGGCTGGGGGGTCTGACTCTTGGTGCGGGTGTGAGTGGGCCAACGTCCAGGGGGGTTGTGAGATTTCATTGAAACTTTGACAGCCTGGTCGGAAAGGGAGGAGAGGGATTGGGGCATGAGGACTGTATGGGGTCTTGAGTTCCTGGTATTAATGGAGGGGATATTTCTGAGGGATGTGGGCATTTTTGTCCAGAGAAGGGCTGAAAAATTATGATAATAAAAGGAGATCATTGTGGTCAAGAGACAAAGGAAATTTTAGTGAAGTTGAAATTGGGGAAAAAGATGACGAAGAAAAATCCAGAGATTTCCCCACCTTGTGGGGGGGGAGTCAGTAAACGCGGGGCCCAGAAGGGGGTTAATGAAGAAAGTGAGGCAAAAGGAGAAGGGGGTCATCAAGGGGGATGTTGAAATCACCCATGATGGAGTGGGACTTCAGAAAGAGGAATGGGGACCGGCGGAAAAATGATCCAGAAACTGGCGGGGAGGCCGGGGGGTCGTAACCACTGCGCCTGAGGAAAATGGCGAAAGATTGGGGGTGTGGACCCTAAAGGGGGAGGAAAAAGTGAGGGAGGGGAGGGAAGACCTGAAAGTGCAGTGTGGAAGAGAAATCCCAACCCCACCCGGCCTGTTCTCAGTTGGGGGGTGGGGGTGAATGTACCCCCCCTAGGTGAGAGGGGCAAGGGAAGGGTGCAGATTGCGGGACAGGGGTTTGTGAGGGCCAGGGGTTGAGGGTTGGAGGAAAAGGTCTTAACACATGATTTTTGTTGCAAAAATCGGGCGTTCCATAGAGCACATTTAAAAGGGGAAAAAAAGGGTACAGGAATGCAAGCGGTTGCAGGTTTTCAGGGGGGGCTGAGGAGGAGGGGGGAGGAAAAAAAGGGAAGGGGGCCCGGGGGGGAGAGATGTCCCCTGCAGCGAAAAGCAGGAAAATGAAAAGAGACAGCAGAGGGGCAGTGAAAGAAAAGGGCGCCTTTTGTGCAGAAATATGTGAACGGGAGGTTTTGGGGGGGTTTAAAAAAGGGAAAATAGCGGGGGATGAGTACATAGGTGGGGGAAGGAGAGGGGGCTATGTGATAAATTGCTGGGGCAAGATAGGGTGGGAAGATAGGAGGCAGATGGGGTGCAAGGTGTAAATAGCGCCGGTAAATAAGGGTATGCAAAGAAGTGTACAATTACAAAAACCGGAAAATCCTTTTTCCCTTTTGCTCCCTTTTGCTCAATTAGGGAAATTTTGAGGTTGCCACTTCTAAATTGACTTTTGAAAATTTGGACGTGAAATTTGGCCCCCCGACCTCGGGCCCCAACCACAGTCTGCAACATAAATCAAAATTATGATTCAAAATGAGTTAGGGGATCATGTCGTAACGGGGGAGCACAAAAGCTCTGCACAGAGCCAAAAATTTAAGGGAGTTTCGGGGTTGAGGCTAACAAATAACCAGGGTAAATTATGGAAGACAGAGTGGCCAAAGTTAGTAAAAAAGACTTTTAAAATAAGCGGACAGTAGACATATAATGCGGGGGGATGGCTTTGGGTTGTTGTTACAACGGGGCGTCCATTTAAATAAGCAGAGACATTTGACTATAAAGCGGGGGATGGGTGAGATTTTTGTTCCACAGACAGGACGTACCCCTTTCTAAGCAAGACAGCTAGACATATAATGCGGGGGGGATGGGGAGACTTGTTTTCCACAACAGGACGTACCTTTAAACTCAGAGACAGCTAGACAATAATCGGGGGATTGAGACGGTTTTTTTCCCAGACAGACGTACCATTTAAAAAAGCAAGACAGCTAACATATAATCTGGGGGCTGAACTTGTTGTTTCCCAGACAGGGGGACATTTTAAAATAAACAAGACAGAGAATATAAAACGGGGGTGGCTGGACTTGTTGTTCCCCAACAGGGCGTACCATTTAAACAAGAAGACAGCTAGACATAAATCGGGGGGATGGCAACTTTTTGTTCCAAGACAGGACTACCCTTTTAAACAAGCAAACAGTAGACTTAATGCGGGGGATTGCTGGACTTTTTGTTCCCACAACAGAGACCATTTAAAATAAGCAAGCAGCTAACATATAATGGTTGGGATGGCGGAAATTTTGTTCCAAAGACGGCTTCCCCTTTAAACTAAACAGCCTAGAATTAAACGGTGGGTGGCTGAGCTTGTTGTTCCACAGACAGGACTACCATTTAAACTAGCAAAAGAGACATATAATGAGGTGGAGGGGGAGCTTTGTTCCCCAGACAGGACGTACCATTTTAAAATAACAGAAACCAGAAAAAAATGCGGTGGGATGCTTTCAAGAGCCAAATTTTTCCCAAAAACAAAAACATGTCAGTGCCCAAAAAACCATCTGTGAACCACCCCATGGTGCAGTGTGTCTGTGTTCAATAAATGTAATAACACACACAATTTCTGGGGAACCTTGTCTAAGTAGTCTCCGGGTACATGTTAATGTTATTCCTGGGTTGGGGGAATTAATCTCGTTTTACAGTGTGTAATGTAATCCTGGGTAAAGTGAATAATGGTAACTTATAATGTATAAAATAATTTTAATAATGTAGGGTACAGTGAGTAATGTAATCTGGTGTATGGTGGTAAATTTTAACTTTTTATACAGTGATAATGTAATCTTTTTTTACGTGTATAAAGAATTCTGGAGACAGTGGTAATGAATCCCTGGATACGGGGTGTAATTAATCTCTGATTTGGTGTAATGTAATTCTGGGGTTCGGGGTGTAATATAATCTCTGGATTGGGGGAAAAATAATTTCGGTAGGGTAATGTAATCCTGGGGACAGTGGGGTAATGAAAATTTTTGGGTTTTGGGGTGTTTTAAAAACTCAGGTACGGTGTAAAAGTAATCTCTGGGGGACAGTGAGTAAAGTAATTCATTCTAGGGGCATGTGTAAAAATAATAAATTTTTTGGGTACTAAATTTTTATTATTTCTTGAGTACAATGGCAAATTTTTTCTAAGGGGCAGTTAGTAATTTAAATTTTTGTGGCTACTATTTGTAAATTTTTTAAATTCTGGGGGGCAGGAGTGAAGCTTTCTGGGGTATGGAGCAAAGAATACATTTTGGGGGTACAGTATGTGCATAAATTCCCAGGGGGACAGTGAGATTGGTTTTTTTTTTTCCCATTTGTTGTGTGTATAACAATTTAAAGGGGCGTGAGGGGGGTGGGGGGGTTAACGAAATTTTCTGCTTTCCAACATTTTTATTTCCATCTAGAGGGATATTGAAGGGGGCGCTGGTTCGGCTTTTTTGCCCCCGGGGTGCTTTTTTTGTCCGCTAGCCCGAACTTGTAATTAGAGAGCCACACTAACCCCTTTTGGATTGCACCAAAAATGGGTTTTCCAAAAAGGACCCCGTCGACCTGCTGGGGGGGCTACAACACGCTTGAAAAGGGGGGTAAATCCCCGAAAGTTGTGCGCGTTCACGCATCCCCCGCCCGTCCGTGTTCTCCTCTGGGAAGCCCGCATGCCTCCGCAGAAGTGATTTCTAAAAGAATTGTATGCCGCCGCCTATGGACTTGTACCATTGGAAACTGCAAGTATAAATTTGTTGCTGCATGCATATACATGTGGTGTGAGAAGTTTTAATAAAATTTGATACGTTTTGCAACTAACGTTACCTGCTACTTATCTGTGAAGTACTTTGTGTAGTGTGCCTTTGGGATTAGGTAAAGCAAGTGGAGTGGAGAGCCTTAGCAATGCAATTAGATGTGGACACTGTTGATGTGGTAATAGCAGCGTTAAAGGGGTTGTTTCACTACAAAGATCATATCTGTTATGTAGGAAACAGTAGAAATAAGCACTTTTTGCAATTGCTTTGTATTACCTAAATCATTTAGTATTGCAGAAATTAGCTAATCTGTATGTTTTTAGAGCTAAATCAGCAGCCTGAGATTGGGCCACGCCCCTTTGCTGTAATTGGCTGCCTGATATTCAGTTCAACCATGGTCAGGACTTGTCTCCTGTGCTGTGATTGGCTGTCTGCATTCTTTGTGCTCACTCCGCTCTGAGCTGTGTGAAACTGGCTGCCGGAGCTTTCTGTGCTAGCGGCTGTCTGTGTATTCTGTGTATTCTCATTGACTGCCTCTCACTCCCCTCTGAGCTGTGTAATAAAGGCTGCCTGAGCTCTCTATGCATATAACACAGCCTTATACAATCTGGTCCCCCTCTTCTTTCAGGCAGAAGGTAGAGCAGTTTGCATTTCTCACATTTGTTTCATCATTTCAGGCAGTATGCATAACTGTTAAAATCAATACAGGTGTTCTGGTTACAACAATTGCTTGTGGCGCCTAGGAGAGAGGTGACAGCACTCCAGGCATGAGAACTGACCATTGCAGGATGTCTGCAGAGCTGTGAGATCCTCTCCCTTTCACTGCTCACACAGAATGATGATGAATGATGATGATAATTCAGGAGGGAGCAGCGAAGGGGGTGTGATGATGTCACCACTCGTCAGTGAGGGAAGACATGCCTACTGGGAGGAGAGACTCATTCCTGGATTTGAAAGTGTAAGCCATAGTGATAGCACAAGATGCCTGTGAAAGTCTGTAATGAGACAACCCCTTTAAGTTCTAGACAACGTTCTTCTGTGCATTAGTGCTCGTAGATTTAGATGCATTTCTTTACATGATTAGAGCATAAAGTTTGGAGATATTGTTATAGGCTGTTTAATAGGCTCAAAAAGTGCCATGCTTTTAAAAGACAGGAAAGGTGGCAAACATTTTTTTTCTGAAATAAACTGAAGCATGTGCCATATGTTGTTAAAATGAAATGTGATCTGTAATTGTTAAATAATTGAATCAGTCACTGAGATCTGGTAAAGAGATATGACATAATGCTGGTAAGGGAGTATGAAGTGGTTTCACTCGCTGAGCTCACTCCATATGCAACAGCTAATGACTGATTATTAAAGCTGGGACCTGCTGCAAGCACCTGGAATCAGAGACGGCTGTGAGTCTTTCATTTTAACCCATTAAATGTTGTGATGTGCGCAGCACTTTTCCTTTGTCCAATCAGCCCCCTCTGCGACAAGAACGTAGATGTCAAGAAACTGACATGGCAGCCAGGTTTCAAATGAAGGTTTCCAGGGCTGCCATGTTAGTACTCCTATGAGGGTAAGTTTACATGACATATTGCAATGCACACAGGTACACGCCACTGTATGCTTTGGTTAGCGCTGTTGAAAGTATGCACTTGCAAGAACGTACTTTTAACACACAATCGCCCAAGACAGCTTTCTGCCTTCTATACTTTTGTATTTTTTGGTGCATACATGCTTGAAAGAATTGATAGGTCACTTCTTTTTACGGGCGTACATTACACGCCGATAAATATATGTTTTTACATAGCACTGAACTTGTAAAAGATTTTACCGTATTTGTGGGGTGTACTTCGGCGTAAATACGCACCCTGCAAATACATCGTGTGTAGTGATGAGCGATTACGTTGACTATCGTCATTGGGTCGATAGTCGATATTGGCAATTATCAATAAGATATCCGATAGTCGATAATAGATTATCGCCGATGACCATTAAAGTCTATGGTAGAGGAACAACACCTTCATTCTTACACCCAAACAGGGATGGAGAAGCTGGAATTAACATCCACAACAGTCAAATGGATACGGGCTACATCTTAGGCAACACACTTAGGTTATAAAAGCCACAGAAAAAAACTCACAGACCATTCACTATCCCTGTCTTGCACCACAGCAGGACCCTAAAACCTGCATGACCCACAAATTAAAAAGTGCCAGAAGGCAGTATGATTTGAACCATCATTTTACTTGAACTGGACATTGAATATCCCTGTCCTGGAACGCAGCATGAGCCCCAAACCTGCATGACCCCAGCTTAAAAAGTGCCAGAAAAAGGAGTCTTTCAACCACCATTTTAGTTGAACTGGACATTAACTATATCTGTCCTGTACCACAGTATGAACTCAAAACCATAGAAAAACTTATATGACAAAGGTGGAATTTGTGAGAAATAAAGTCACTGCAGCCAACAACAATTCCTTTTAAAAAATATAACTTTTAATACTTTTTTAAAACTAATACCCATTTTCTTCCTTACGCTACTATCTCTAACATACCTAACCTACCCCTAAATAAATCAGGAGTGTCCCAAAAAGGGAAATTTCCCCGATCACCGATGATGACCCTAGTAACATCCCCCCGCAGTAAAAATACAATTGTTAATGCGGGATTTCACTGTCCTAGGGGGGACAGGTAAATAATGCTGAGGGTTATAATAGGAAGTTTACGCATTACAGCAAAATCCCCCAAAAAATTCAAAACATGACCTTTTGACCCACTTTTGACAATTTAAAAAACAAATGTCTGTTGAACATTTTTTTTTAGAATAAACCTGTTTTTTGCTATTTCAAAGCAGCAGACCCAAAAAATTAAAAAAAATGATTCTCGCCATTTAAAAAATTGTGAGGGGAAATGCCACTTAAAACCACATTTCTGTTCCAAAGGACCAAATATTGCGTATTACAAACATACCCCAAAAAATTAAAAATTATTCTCAGCCACTATTAAAATTGTATGGAAAAATGCCACTTAAAAGCCACATTTCTGTTCCAAAGGCCCATTTTAAGCTCTATCTACAGAAACATGACCCCCAAAAATTTAAAAGATTTCAGCCATTTTAAAAAATTTGGAGGGAGAAATGCCATTAGACCACATTCCTGTTCCAAAGGACCAAATTTAGTTTAAATTCAAGCAACATGACCCCCAAAAATTTAAATATGATTTCCCGCCACTATTAAAAATTGTGAGGGGAGAAATGCCACTAAGAAGCCACTTTTCTTTTCCCAAAAAGCACCTAATTTATAGTGTAAAATAGCAACATGACTAAAAACCCATTGACAATGCGAAAATTTTAAAAGAAAAAGTGAGTAAAGGAATCGGTGTTGTCATAAACCTTTGCTGTCTTTTCATCCCCTCACAGTAAAACCGCAAAATGAATTTTGGAAAAGAGAAAAAAAAAGCAGTAAGAAAGAACATTTTTAAAAAAAATTTTAAAGAGGCCTTTTTCTGTTTGAAGGGGAAGTAAAGTAGCCGGGAAACTAATCGGTGCCCTGGGCAATTTGGGGCCACAACCATCGGGATCCATGCCGTTTCATTTTGATAAAGAAAAGATCCACATTACTGTGGAAACCCGGTGCGTTTGTCTGTAATGACTCCCCAGCGTGTAAAGGTCCGTCAGATATACCTGGTTTCTGGAGGACAACCCTATGGCGGGGCGACACCCGGGGATTCGCCCCTTTTGGATCCCCAGAAGTCTATGGGCCCGGAACCATAAAAAAAAACATCGGTGTTGAACGCAGATAGCGTGCACCAGATCAAAGGGGTCTCTTTTGGTTGGATGGTGCCCTGCTTTGCATGCGTGGTGAGGGGGAAAAATAAAGATTCCCAAGGCACCCATTAGCTTTGCCACCTTGCCTGTCTGCTGCTCCCCGCAAAAGCATTTTGGCACCTACTCGTAGTCGCTGATGTTGTTCCCATGACATTTGAGGAACGTGAAGCAGACGCAACAGATGTCTCCAGTTTAACAATCAGCAAGGTCTCCATTTCCTGATTTTACTCTCTATTTGGGGGGGTGGAAAAGGAAATGCTGATTTTGTTTTTTTTTTACCGGGGATCAGGGGGTGGCCACCCAGTAATGTTTTTATTTTGTGGCCTTAAGCGAGGATTGTTGGGGAAATGGAGCATCCCAAACACTCATGTGAGAGATGGAGCCCTTATTTCCCAAGCCTCTGGGTCGAGGGGCACTAGCAAAGATCTTCCTCATCTTCCCCTCCCCCTCAAATTGCCCAACCTCTTTCCAAAGGGAGGGCTCGGTAACATCGGGGGTTTGGAAAACCTCCTCCTCTCCCCTCGCTTCCTCCGGGACAGCTTCAAAAAGCCCTGACTTGCCGAGTGAGCACCCTGAGAGCGATTGCTGCCTTGCACAACCCGGCCCCCAACCACTGCCAATGAAACCCATAAAATTGAGAAAAAATGTGGGCCTGTGGATTCGAGGAGAGAAAGGCTCCGTGTCCGCATTTGTCCTCCCTCCCCCTCGCTGGAGGACCCCGTTTTTTTCAGAGTGTCAACGATCGTTCCAGAATAAGATCCCACAAGCTATGCTGACAAAGGGGGTCGTCCGCACTGACCATTTTGGTGGCTTCTTCAAAAAATGGCAAAGGGTGGTTTCAGAGCTCTTTCACCTGCCCCACTCTCGGTGGTTCAAAACCCCCAGGTCCTCACCCCTGCTGTCAGCGGGCCCTGTGCACTTCGCTGGTAATGGCATTCGCTGCTGCCACAAAGCTGGGGCATGTGGGGGGTGGAAATTTGCATGTTGCCACGTCAACAATGAGACTTGACGGGGAGGCCGAGTGATGCTGCAAAGAAAACCGGGGACGAAGCAGGGTGCGAATGGCAGAAGTGCGAACCAACCCGAGCCTTCTCACAGGGAGTCCGACCGGGGGCTCTTTAGAAATTTCTGAAAAAGGTTCTGACATGTGCCAGGCAAGGGGGGTTTTCTCCGCCTAATCTTTTAAAGGGGGGCCAGCGATTTCGCCCCCCTTATCGCACCCACCTTTCCCCGGGACAAGGGTCTTGTCACCCGCCAGTGCTCGGTTTCTTGCGGAGGCCGTCCCAGCTCCTGACCGTGTTTGGGGGTTCCAAAACAGATTAATTTTAAAACGGCCCGGGTTTCTCTGGGCACGTAATGCCACAGAGGACCTTGGGTGAAAGAGCCCTGCACCATCCCTGGGGTTTTTGAAGAGCGTGCGCCAACCCTGAGACCCACCGTCACCCCAGAGACATCCACCAGTACCCAGTGAGCTGTCACAGAGATATAGCGGCCTTGGCCCGTGTTACTAGTCCATGTGTCCGGGGTCAGATGGACTTTCCCGGACACAGATCCCAGACAACGCACTTGAAATTTTAGATGACACGTGGCTGGCCAGGGCAGGGACGGCTTTTCGGGCAAAGAAATTTGCCTGCTCGGCATCTGGTATTGGGGGCGGGCAAGGGCCATGACGTGGCGGAAACCATCTGTGTCCACCAGACGGAAAGGCAACATTTCTGCGACCCCCACTCTCCCTTTTTGAGGCGGGACCCGTACTGACACTACATCATGGCCTTCCTCCTCGTCCAGTGATGAAGCGCTCGCAAGCAAATTCGCTGAAAGCCACGTTGGATCCACAATGTCATCATCATCATTCAACACAGGTGACTTCGTCGTCCTGACATTCTGCATCCAGGAGCTGCGGGCTACAAGCAAGAGGGACTGCAAGGTGTTGCCAACCGCCCGGGATTTTTGCCCATTGACCGGCTTCCTTCTCTTCCTCTGATGGCATCAGTAACTGGGCGACAGAGCAGAGAAAGTCATCATCTTTGGCCTCTTGATCTTTTAACATGTCTTCTGACCCCAAACGCATTTTGTCATCAAAGAGGTCTTCAGAAAATGGATTATCCACAGTGGTGGGTTACACGAGTTGACATTTGGGCTGCCTTCGCCTCATGTTGGACGGATGCTGATGATGCTATTGACGACATTTGTGGCCGTGACTGGGAGGACGAGGAGATAAGACTGCTGGCTGCAGGTTGCATTTACCACTGAAGAACAGATTGGCGACACTGTTTGTTACTGAGATTCACAGGGCCCTGACCCAGCGAGGGACAGGCCTGACGGTCCAGCAACTGACGATCCGCTTGCATGCGTGTTGTCGCCAACACTGGAAGGAGCACCTTCTCTCGTCCCCTCTACCTCCATGTCCAAACCCCCTCTTTGCTCGTTTACCACCTGAATTTCGCTCCATGTTCAAAAAGATAAAAAATTTGAGAAGGTATGGAAGAGTTTTGGAAAGTCTCTTATTAAAAGACGGCAAATCCACAGCTATTCTCAAATCCCTCAAATCAAAACAAAATTGCTGGATTGAAAAATTTTAAATGCTAGGTACCTCTATCAAACAAAGCTTGACTGACCAAAGTGAAAAAACACCGTCTGAAATGAATACAGATAATATAAGGTATTTTTGGAACCTATCAGTACACCTGTGGTGACTACAAAGTTGCTGGATTCAAATTTAACTGCAAGGTGCCTCTATCAACAAAGCTTCCTGCGCCATAGTGAAAAAACACATATCTGAAATGTATTTTGGGATAATAAAAGATATTTTTTGGCACCTATCAATTCACCTGTGGGGGACTACAAAATTGCTGGATTCAGATTTAACTGCAAAGTAGCTCTATCAACAAAGCTTGACTGACCAAAAGTGAAAAAAACACCTGTCTGAAATGTATACAGATAATAAAAGGTATTTTTGGCACCTATCAATTCACCTGTGGTGACTACAAAATTGCTGTATTCAAATTTAACTGCAAAGTAGCTCTATCAACAAAGCTTGACTGACCAAAAGTGAAAAAAACACCTGTCTGAAATGTATACGGATAATAAAAGGTATTTTTGGCACCTATCAGCACACCTGTGGTGACTACAAAGTTGCTGGATTCAAATTTAACTGCAAGGTGGCTCTATCAACAAAGTGGCCTGCGCCAAAGTGAAAAAAACACGTATTGAAATGTATACGGGGTAATAAAAGGTATTTTTTGGGCACCTATCACCTGTGGGGGACTGCAAATTGCTGTATTCAAATTTAACTGCAAAGTAGCTTATCAACAAAGCTTGAATGACCAAAAGTGAAAAAACACCTGTCTGAAATGTATCGGGGTTTAAAAAAAGGTATTTTTGGGCACCTATCAACCTGTGGTGACTACAAAGTTGCTGGATTCAAATTTAACTGCAAGGTGGCTATATCAACAAATCTGGACTGGGCAAAATTTAAAAAGAACAGCTTTCTGAAATGTATAAGGGGTAATAAAAGTGGAGTTTTGCACCTAACAAATAGACCTGCAGTTACTAGAAAAGATCTGTATCCTAATATAAGGCAATGCAATGTCTAAACAAAGTTTTGGCTGTACAATATCCGTATCCTTTATAGAGCTTGTCTGTGCCCCCCTCCCCCCGTGACTTTACAGCGGTAGATGCTCCCTTTTAAAAATTTTCTGCCTAATACCTAAAATCTGCAAAACTCTGATCTAACTAAGTTCTAAGGATCACAGCTAAAAGTAAAGCTGTCTCTGTGAAAAAATTGAATAATTTCGCTGAGCTGTTTGCTGAGCTGTTTGGACAGAGGCAGAGCGCACGTCCTACTGCTATGAGATGCTGACACACTCTGATAATGAACAGGAAGGGCTGCTCTATGTAAACGAGGTTTATGTGATTTTTCAGCCAATCGCAACCATACAATCCCAGTTATGACTCGCATCCACATCTCACCCTGCTCTGTTCTGTAAGCTGATTTGCTGGCCGCCAAAATGACAGGAAGCGCCGAAAATGGCGCTATATTAATAGATTATGCACAGATTTTAACCTAAATTATTGCGTGATCTAAAAAATCCATATATCTGCCTATACCTGTCTATTGTGGGTCATCTATCTGCCTATACATGTCTATGGTGGGACATATACCTGCCTATCCCTGACGGGGGGAGTAGTACCTGCCTCTACCTGCCTATACCTGCCTATGGATGACATATACCTGGCTATACCTGCCTATGGGGGACATATACCTGGCTATACCTGCCTCTGTCTGTCTATTAGCGAGATATACCTGCCTATAATTGCCTTTACCTGTCTATAAGGGGATAAATACATGCCTATATTTGCCTACACCTGCCTATGGGGGGCATATACCCGCCTATGGTGGACATTAAACTGCCTAAACCTGCCAATACCTGCCTATGGGGGACATTAAACTGCCTATATCTGCTAATACCTGCCTATGGGGGACAATAAACTGCCTATACCTGCCAATACCTGCCTATGGGGGACATTAAACTGCCTATATCTGCCAATACCTGCCTATGGGGGACATTAAACTGCCTATATCTGCCAATACCTGCCTATGGGGGACATTAAACTGCCTATACCTGCCAATATCTGCCTATGAGGGACATTAAACTGCCTATATCTGCCTATGGGAGACATTAAACTGCCTATACCTGCCTATGAGGGATATTAAACTGGCTGTGGGGGACATTAAACTGCCTATACTTGCCTATGGGGTGCATTAAACTGCCTATGGTGGACACTAAACTACCTATACCTGCCTATGGGGGACACCAAACTGCCTATACCTATCTATGTAATTTTATTGGCATCCATTTATGTTTTTGAAATTTACCAGTAGCCGCTGCGTTTTCCACCCTAGGCTTTTACTCGAGTCAATACGTTTTCCCAGTTTTTCGTGGCAAAAGTAGATGCCTCGGCTTATGTTCGTGTCGGCTTATACTCGAATCAATACGTTTTCCCAGTTTTTTGTGGCAAAAGTAGGTGCCTCGGCTTATATTCCTGTCGGCTTATACTCGAGTATATACAGTATGTTATCTATCATTATAACAAATAGTGAACTCCATAAATACAAACCCTCTGCAAACCAACTGCAATTTGTGAGGTCTTTTTTCATGTTTCAAACCACATAGAATTGTTGGGGCGTTTTCAGTACATTATATTGCTCAGTCAATGGTATCATTAAAAAGTACATCTTGTCCTGAAAAAAACAGATGGCTATGCAGATGGAACAATAAAGAAAGTTGTGGCTC
Source organism: Phyllomedusa bahiana (assembly GCA_025379985.1). NCBI lineage: Eukaryota > Metazoa > Chordata > Amphibia > Anura > Hylidae > Phyllomedusa > Phyllomedusa bahiana. The sequence goes on along the minus strand of JAODAL010073029.1, from coordinate 1,393 downwards.
TTGGAAGTCGGGAGGAAAAATTTAATGTGACATAAAGAAAACTTGCGTTTAAACTTGAGTTTAAATAATTTTGCATTCCTTACTATTATTGATAAAGTAATGAATCACATTATTATCTTTTAAGTCTAATTTTTGTGCGCATATTGTGCACAAGTTACACAACACAATTTTGGGGGGGAGGGCACAAGCATAAGGGATCCAGATAATTAAATGTATGTCCCAGAAATTCAGAGCATATAACTTTATAATGTGCAAGCAGTTGAAAACTATGGGTGAGCAGAGAGCTCACTGCCCTGCCAATTTATCTACAAGACATCAATGGGGTGTCCTGATGTAGGCGACATATGATGATTTATGTATGCTCGGAAGGCATGATCTAGTGTGATGTCATGTATCTGGTCAGGGCCCACTGCACTGCTATGCCCAGGTGTCCAAAATGCTGTTTAAATGCCCTGGTGGTAGGTGATATAGACCAAAGCTCACCGGCATAGTCTTGGGGAGTAAAGGAGGAGGAACCCTCTGGGATCATATTACAGCTGTGGTCTGTATCCTCCAGTACGGCAGCCAATAAGGCAGTATGGCTGGTGGTGCCATATGGGGCCTGGACAAAATGTGGAGCAAGGGGGAACCTTCTTCCACTGGCAGACACTGCCCTCTTCTTTCACAGGTTTGGTTTTCTTCCACACTAATAATCCAAACCGTGTGTGCGTCCTTGCACACATACATTTTATTACAGAGCGAGGCCGGACGTGGGGCACAGCCCTGGAGGTAGGCCCCACATGACCTGGAGCGCCGGCTCCTGGCAGAAGTAAGGGAAAGTTGGCGCACGGCGCGTGACGCGCGGCGCACAGCGCGCGGCGCGTGGTGCACAGGCGCGCAGCGTGCGGTGCGTGACGTGCGCCGGGTGACGCGCGGTGGGGGAGGGGGAATATATAACCACCGCCCCGCGCCGTGCGGGAACAATCTGGCGCAGAGAGACAATCTGAGTGAGTCTCTGTGCTGTGCGGCAGGATAATGGATTCAGTGGATGTTCTTTTGGAGCAGCTTAGGAGGGCTGCTGGCGACAGGGGACAGGAGTGGTTGGAACAACAGGTGCAGGTAGCGTTGGGGGGTGGGTTCAGTGCCTTACCCTCTGCCTCACCGGTGGATGTTTCTGGGGCCTCTGGTCTCCCCAGGCGCCGCACTAGACCACCGACGCGTCTGAGTCCAGACGTTACCCCCAGGGCCCGCGTGCGCCGTCAGAGCCCCTCACGGGACCCTTCGGGCCGAGGGGAGCGTGCGGTGGCTCGTGCACGCCCCGCTCGGTCTGGGAGGAATCAGAGAAGGCGGGCGGGTCCAGCGGAGCACGCAGCGGCCAACACGGCACGGGGGGGAGTTGCCCGGGGGTCCCGTC
>JAODAL010073028.1:0-14882 GCA_025379985.1 Phyllomedusa bahiana | reverse complement strand
GGGGCTCACCCCCCAAACCAAAAAATTTCCTAGAAAGGGGTTGTGCTCATGATCTTTTTTGGGGTCCCTGGCCCTTTTTGCTTCCCCAAATCCGTGCGTTCCCATACACAAACTTTAAGGGGCCCCCGTTCAGCCCCTCAGAGTTAGCAAAAGCCCCGGTGGCGGCTTCGATCGGAGCCTCCTCATCCGTACATTTTTGCAGGTGCAAATTTGGCGGCGCAGTTTTGCACTGGAAAATTTTTGCCCTCACACCCCGGGGTGGGAATTTGGATTGAATGTTGAAAAACATCAACGCCGTCCTCCAACTTTTACACACAATTAGCTTTTGTATCCGTTATTTATTTGCGTTTTTGGCGTTTGCAAAGGACAGGGCTTCAGGGTCCGGCTTTAAAACGCACAGGAGTCCCAAAAGTAGATTTTCGGGACAATGACCTGCATATAGGGGGTTTAGGGGCACTTAGAGGCATACGATAAACAAAATTGGGTAGGCGTGCCCCTATCTCGGGAAGGGGACCAGAAAGTCTCGTACAGATTTACCATACAGGGGGAAAGCTTTGTTTTTCCATTTGTTTTAAAGGGAGTTCCCGTCGGGGCGTTTTTTCTCCCTTCTTTTCTGTGGGGGTTCCCGTACGGGGAGCACTGTGTTTTTCCTTCTTTTTTTTAGGGATTCCCCTACAGGGGGGGCGCGTGTTTTCCCCTTTTGTTCTATGGGGGGTTTTTTGTACAGGGGACACTGTGTTCTCCATTTGTTCTATGGGAGTTCCCTACGAGGGGGCTGTGTTCTCCTTTTGTTCTATGGGTTCCCAGTACAGGGGCACGGTTTTTTCATTCGTTCTATAGGAATTCCCCGTACAGGGGAGCGCTGTGTTCTCCATTCTCCCCTTGGGAGTTCCCGTACAGAGAGCGCAAAGTTCTCCCTTCTGCTCTATGGGTTCCATACAGGGGGCGCTGTGTTTTTCCTTTGTTTATGGGAGTTCCAGTACAGGGGAGTGCTGTTTTCTCCATTCTGTTAGGATTTCCCCAAACAGGGAAGCTTTTGTTCTCCTTTTGTTCTATGGGGTTTCCCAGAAAGGAGCGCTTTGTTCTCCATCTGTTCTATGGGATTCCCAGTACAGGGGACGCTGTGTTCTCCATTCTGTTCTAGGGGGATTTCCCGTACAAGGACGCTGTGTTCCCATTTCTTTTTCTATGGGATTCCCCAGTCAGAGGACGCTGTGTTCTTTCTTTTCTTGGGATTTTCCCGAAAAGGGGCTGTGTTCCCCATTCTGTTTAGGGGAGTTTGCAGTACAGGGGGCGCTGTTTTTCTCCATTCTGTTTTGGGGGGAGTTCCAGACAGGGGAGCGCTGGTTTTTCTCCATTCTGTTCATGGCGTTCCCAGTACAGGGACCTGTGTTCTCCATTCTGTTCTAGGCAGTTCCCCATTACAGGGGACCCTTTTTTCTTCCTTCTGTTCTATGGATTTTGGGGTACAGGGGGCGCTGTTTCTCCATTCTGTTCTATGGGAGTTCCCATACGGGGAGCGTTGTTTTTCCCCTCCATTTTTTTAGGGGAGTTCCATACGGGGGAGCGCTGTGTTCCCCCCCTGTTCTTTTAAATTCTCGTACGGGGACACTTTTTTTTCCATTCCCCTTATGGTTCCCCGGGGAAACCGAGTGGTGTTCTTCACTCTATTCTATTGGAGTTCCCCCGCGCTGTGTTCGCCCTATGGGACTTTTAATGAAAAGAAAGGGGAGTTGTCCCAAGGTGACCCAAAGCTTTTTTTGACCATTTCCAAATTTGGTGCTGGGGGGGGCCATGGGTTTTTTTTTGATATGAAGACCCTTTAAACAAAAGGGTTTTTTTTTGTTTATTTGAAGCAAAAAAAATGCCAGTAAAAATGCATGAGGTTTTTAAAAAGAACTTAAATTCCACCTAGGTGAAATCTGGGTTGAAAGTGCATTGGTATTTGTAGCATATGTTAGTTTTCGGTTCCCACGCCCCTCTGCTTAGTCATTACAATTTATTTTCTATGGCTTCTTCCACTACTCTCAGCACAGCCAAAAGCAGTCACCTCCAGTGTAATCCTCAACGACCCACTGCAATATTACATACAGCGGTGGCTCAGCGTCCAGCCCCCTGCAGCCCCCCCGGCCCCATCCACCACCTGCAGCCCCTGCGCCCCCCCCCGGCCAGCACCACCCCCCGCAGCCCCCGCCTGCTCGCGACCAGCCCCCGCAGCCCCCCCTTTTACTAAAGCGACCGGGCCCCCGCACCCCCCGGGCCGGGGGAATTCCCGGGGAACAAAAGCCCCCTTTCACCCCCCCCGGACTCACGCCCAACCCCCCCTGCACCCCCCGCCGTGACCCCCAGCGCCCACCCCCCCTTTTCACCCCCCCCGGTGCCCTCACCCGGTCCACCCCCCTTTGCACCCCCCGGGCCGGGCTCAGGGGTCCAGCCCCCCGAAAGGCCCCCCCCCGTTCTCTCGCCCAGCCCCCTCCCACCCCCCGCCGGGCTCAGCGTCCACCCCCCGGCCCCCCAACGGGCCGGGGCTCAGCGCCCAGCCCCCTGGCGCCCCCGCCGGGGTCTCGGGCCGTCCGCCCCCCGCAGCCCCCCCCCCCGTGGGCTCAGCGTCCACCCCCCCTGCAGCCGCCGGACTCAGCATTTAAATTTAACTCACATTTCCCAACACCCCCCGGGAACATCCAAATATTTTTAGTCTGGAATTTAACCTTTTACCCCCCAATAGCGAGCAAAAATTTTTGATGAAAAACTCTGTACAGCCCCGTGGACTAGACAAGCATACCCAAATTAATCAACAAAAAACATTCTAAATACATAATAAAATTACTTTTTGTATGTGTATTCCTGCTAAAACCTTTGCACCCAAAATTTTTAAAAAAAATCTTCCTCCAAAAGCCCCCAAATTCAGCTGCACCACAAAGCCTGCATAGAAACCTAATCTCCACCAGGGATATAGAAGAAACACCAAATTTCAAACTCACCCCATAATACAAGGGAACCGAACAAAAAAACCCCCCCCCCCCCCAACTTATCCCCATAACAAACTCTTTCCCCCCCCCCCCCCCCCCTTAATTTTGTAACCACTTTAATAAGCTCTGACTTTTTGCTGTAAGAGGCAGGAATAGTGAGACACTGAGAGGCTGGGAGTCTCCCCCCCCCGCACCGCGCTCTCCCCCCCTGTCATTTATTAGCTGACTTATGAGGACCATATACATTACAAATGCAGCCAACTTCCCCGAGCTCTGCCTGCAAGAAAAACCTTTGAAATGAACCCTTTCCAGCCTTAACATATTTCGACAAGGGGGGAGGGGAGACGCCAACAGGAGAGGAGGGGGAGGCAGAAGCACAAAAAAAAGGGAAATTTGCCAGACAAACGGATAGTCCCAAAATTTTTCTTGAAAAACCCCCCCCCCCCCCCCCCCCTCCAATAGTCATGTCTAGTCTCTCTTATTCCACCAAATTCTTACCATACAGACAGGGTCCGACCAGTTTCGGGAGGTGCAACTCAATTGTCCCCCCCAAGAGATTTTATCTAAAACCTCATGACACCAAAAAAGCACTCCACCACCTGATGGGGTTTAAACTTTTGGAAAAGGAATAAAGACTATTACCAAATACATTGCTGTTCTGAATTTGCTTCTTCTCAAAAATAGCGGGTTTGTATGGTTTGGGGGGACGGTTCTGTCCACGGTTCGCAAATTCGCTTGTCCCCCTCAACCACTGAATTCCACATCTTCTGCGGAAGATTAACATGTTCTAAATTTAAAAAAAAAGAGAAAGTCCCAAAGTTCAAAAAATGAGGAATATGTAAATATCAGAAACAGAAATTAAAGAGAAAAAATTCCCCTTTAAACATTTCTATGTTCTAAATTTTTCCCAACACTGGCAGTATAAAAAAAAAACACCCAGCAGAAAATTTGTTTAGTGTTGACTGCTGAAGGGATTTTCTATTAAACTCTAGGTTTTTAGTATTTTTCAAAAACCCAAAAACCCCCCCCAAAAATCTTGCCGTGTGTCGGACCCCTATGTTTTACCCGGCTATTTCGGGGGGTATTTGGACGTAATTACGTCGCAAATACTCCCGAAAAAAGTTTCAAATAATGAACAATTAAATTTGATTGACCAATGAAAAATGCGCCCTTCATTCACACGAGGCGTATTTCCGCGAGTATTTGCAGGCATAAATACGTCGTAAATACGATCGTAAAATAAGTCCCCCCGTCACTTATTGAGGCGTATTTGCAACAAAATCCCCATAGTAAAGAATGGGGATTGTATTTATGAAGCGAAATACGTGCCACACTTTGTGACACGTATTTGAAACGCATTTCGGGACATATTTACGGATGTTAATATGCCCCGAAATAAGCCGTGTGAACATATCCTTACTGACAAACTTTAACCCTACAGAGCTCTGTAGCTTCCTAACCTGCTGTTAAGATCCTTCCATCACCAATGTCTCTCTAACAGGATCAGCTCCAGAGCTGAAAGCTCAGTCACTGCTGTAGAACTGCTCACAGTCTGAACAGGAAGTGGAAGCCTGAAGCTGTAGAACTGCTCACAGTCTGAACAGGAAGTGGAAGCCTGAAGCTGTAGAACTGCCCACAGCCTGAACAGGAAGTTGAAACCTGAAGCTGTAGAACTACCCACAACCTGAACAGGAAGTGGGAGCCTGATACTGTAGAACTGTCCACAGCCTGAACAGGAAGAGGGAGGCTGAAGCTGTAGAACCAGCCACAGCTTGAACAGGAAGGGGGAGGCTGAAGCTGTAGAACCAGCCACAGCCTCAAAAGGAAGCAGGAGCCTGAATCTGTAGAACCAGCCACAGCCTCAAAAGGAAGCAGGAGCCTGAATCTGTAGAACCTCCCACATCCTGAACAGGAAGGGATAGCCTGAAGCTGTAGAACCTGTCATAACCTGACCAAGACGTGGGAGTCCGAAGCTGTAGAACCGCCGACAGCCTGAACAGCAAGTGGGAGCATGAAGCTGTAGAACCACCCACAGCCTGAACAGAAAGTGGGAGCCTGAAGCTAGAGAACAAACTCACGGGCCCTAAATAGGAAGTGGAGCCTGAAGCAGGTTTTTTACGAAAAAAAAAAAAAAAAAAAAAAAAATATATATAAAATTTTATATATATATATATATATAATATATATATATATATATATATATATATATATAATATAACCTCTAATGTGCCATCACTTATTTTTCATAATGGTATAATAAAAGAAGTATGTATGTATGTATGTATAATATATATATACATATACATATGTATATATATATTATACATACATACACACACACACACATATGTGTGTGTGCATCAGATATATATGCACACAGGCGCACTGTATATATGTGTGCATCTGTATATAGTGTGTATTGATCTACAGTCAGCTAGATGTTGAAGATGAATGACTTCTAATCATCAATGAGCAGGAAGCGCTGCAATGTCGGCGGGCTCCTCGCACTAGGACATTATTACAGAAGCCAGCATGCAAATGCACCACAATCACTCACACAAAAGCCCAGAGCTCTGCCTCAGACCCAATGTTTGCTGACAAACCCTTCACCAGATAACCAGAAGCTTCTAACATATGTTTTGCATTTAAACAGGGTTTTCTGGGGGCCGGCGAGAGTGTAATTCTCCCATTTGTCCACAATCTACTATAAAAAGATAGAGATGTATAGGAACAATATTTGGTGTCATTTACAGACGGCATCAGGTGCAGCTTTCCATCCCACAGAAAATGGAAAACGTATATTAAAAAAATTAGATATACATACACACATATATAGTGAAAAAAATATAATTTATTCAATAGTAATATATATATACACACACACACTATTTTTTCACTATACATATACTCAATAGTACTATAATATATGTGTATGTATATACGTGTGTGTGCATATATATATATATATATATATATATATATATATAGATAGATAAACAGGATCAGCTATGAGAGAGAGAGAAGAGATCGGCTGTTTTTATATATATATATATATATATATATATTATATATATATATATATATATACACACGCACACATTATTTTTTTTTCACTATACATATACTCAATTGTACTATAATATATGTGTATGTATATACGTGTGTGTGTGTATATGTATATATAGATAAACAGGATTAGCTATGAGAGAGAGAGAAAGAAAGAGAGAGAGAGAGAGAGAGAGAGATCAGCTGTTTATATATATATATATATGCATACACGCACACATTATATTTTTTCACTATACATATACTCAATAGTACCATAATATATGTGTATTTATATACATGTGTATATATAGATAGATATAGATAGATAACAGTATCAGTTAGAATATATATATATATATATATATATATATATATATATATATATGTAGATAGATAGAGAGATACAGAAAGAAATACAGAGAGAGAGAGACAGAGAGGTTCAGCTGTATATATATCTATATCACACACACACATGTATATACATACACATAAAATTATAGTACTATTGAATATATTATATTTTCTCACCACCTTTATGGTCATCTTTACATTGGTAAATCTACTATATCCTTGCGCTAAATTTTTTGCACCTGCTCCCCTCCACCTTTCATTCACTGCAATGTAGAGAAGGTAACAGTGAGTAACAAATGCAGAAAATTGTGTTTTTCGGTCGTGATGGGATGGAATTTATCTATTGGCAGATTGTGGATTCAGTCCAAACTCCATGAGAGTTATAGGGATCATGGACGGATCCGTTCCTGATAGAAGTCTTATAGAACTTTGAAGAAACCATTCGTGTACCGGACCTTTATTTCCAACAAGATTTCTCACTGGAGCCAGTGACAATGGGCAAAGGGAGGGCAGGTCCCTCTGTGTGATCCTTTGTGCTCCATACAGCATGTGCAGCTCTTAAAGGGAATCTGTCGCCAATTTTTTTTTTTACTTATTAAATCAAGCCCCTGATCCATTTGCTTTTCCTCTCAGTCGTTTTTATTTCCTGATTGTAGATTTCTCTATCCGGCCGTCTATATAGGATTGTGGGAAGACATTTTTTCTTGCACTGCTTTAACAGCAACTTCATGCCCATAGGTTTCTTAAAAACATATTCTGTCCCATAGATTGTATAGGAGATTTTGTTACTGTGAAGGGAGGGAGAGGGGAGCTGTGACAATCTCCTCTGGTGGATTCTTTTGTTAACTGTACACAATGGTGTCTCCTTTCAGTGTGACCCTGCTTTTACTGATAATGAGCAGACACTGCTGAAAAGCTCTCTAAACAGAGCAGGAAGTGTCAAACGATTATTAGGCCTAGTGGCCAAAGTGAGAACTGCAGGACTTAAGAATAAAAAAAAAAATACTGAAAGTAAATCGGGAAATAAATTAAAAAAAAAAAAAACATAACCAAAAATTCCTAAAAAATGTGTTGAACATAAAAATGTGAGTTAAACAAGTCATTTTTTGATGACACATTCCCTTTAAACTTGGCACCCAATTAGCCACCAGTAGCTAACTAGTAGTTAAGGAGCAAAATAGGGAATCTCTGGACCCAAAAATATGTGGGCATGGGGGAGAGTACCCCGCCCCACCCACCTATGATCCCCCAAACAAAAAAAACTTAGTTTACATTAAAAAAATTCTGCTTTTTAGATGCAGTTTTTTAAGACAAAGTCAAAAATTGATTTAAATCCAGGGGAAGCCTTGGTCCTTCCTACAATTATGATCCATTCCTGGTTTTGGCTTCCAAAGCTGCATCTAAAAATCTGAACGTGTAAACGTAGCTTAAGGGTGAACGCACATGAGATGAATTTGCTAACGAAATTTTCTGCAGCAAATCTTCAGGTAATCTGAAATGGACGGATTCTGGTGCAGATTTCACCCAATTTTATTCAATTTAGAAAATCCACAGTAAATCAGCAATAAAAAAAATAGACGTGAAAAGAATCTGTGTCAATTTCCATGTGGACAGAAGATTTCTAAAATCCCATCCACATCTCTGATGCTGTAACTTCATAATCAAAGAAGAAAACCCGCAGCAAACCTGTCCCTTGTGCATTAGCGGACTTGCTGTGGATTTTGGTGCAGATTTTTCGACATTGACTTCAACGGTGCATAAAAACATGTAGAAAATTTAGGGTTTTTTCTGCTTGTGCTTTGGTAATGAACTGTCATTTGGAGGACAGGTGAAACTTGGGCACATTTTTTGTTGCTTGGGTTTTTGATGCAGTTTAAAAATGCACCGTGTGAATGCAGCCTTAAAGAGAACCTGTCACATAGGTTATACCCCCCTGGCTGAGGGCAGCACAAGCTAGTGTCAGACCTGCTGTTTCCAGCGCTGTGTCCCTTATTCTGTAAGATGCAGCAGTTTTATAGTATTTAATGCTCAAATCTGCAGTTTTCAGCCAGAAGAGTCATTCGAAGAATCAGTTTTTTTCAAACCCCGCCCACCTGAGGCTAGCCCCGCCCACCTCAACTGATAAACCTATTACTTGAATAGGTAGAAACATGTGAATAACGGTCAGTGGGCGGGGCTAGCCTTTGGTGGGCGGGCTAGCACCTACTCAATGAAATAAGATTTGAGGGGTAAAATGCTCTAAAACTGCTGCATCTTACAGAATAAGGGACACAGCGCTGGAAACAGCGGGTCTGACACTGGCTTGTGCTGCCCTCAGCAAGGGGGGCATAATCTATGTGACAGGTTCCCTTTAAAGCAACATACAACAGGCTTTCCCAGACAATGATTGGACGGCACCAAATGCAACCTATCTACAACGTACCACAATTTTCACTTAAAGGGGTTGTCTCACTACATTGATTCATCTCATTTCAGTCCTGTTTTCTTGGTTTCACTTTGAATTCAGGGGCGTGTTTACTGGCTTCTACTAGGCTGCAGTAGAAGCCAGGTCTGTAGCTATAGCAACCAGCGCTGGCAGCCTATCAGGAGAGATTGAACAGGTCTGTAGCTATAGCAACCAGGGCTGACAGCCTATCAGGATAGATTAAACAGGTCTGTAGCTATAGCAACCAGTGCTGGCAGCCTATCAGGATAGATAAAACAGGTCTGTAGCTATAGCAACCAGTGCTGGCAGCCTATCAGGAGAGAGCAAGCAGGTCTGTAGCTATAGCAACCAGTGCTGGCAGCCTATCAGGAGAGAGCAAGCAGGTCTGTAGCTATAGCAACCAGTGCTGGCAGCCTATCAGGAAAGATCAAACAGGTCTGTAGCTATAGCAACCAGTGCTGGCAGCCTATCAGGAAAGATCAAACAGGTCTGTAGCTATAGCGACCTGAGGAGCTGATGCAGTCCATACAAGAGGGGATATCTAGGAATAGGTAGGACACCGGTAATGGACACATATTGCAAAGTGACTTGTAAGATCTTTAACATAAAAAGCAGCGATCCTTGTAGTGGGACAAACCCTTTTATGCATTTTTTGATGCACAAGGCCAGTTCAATAAGTATGCAAAACAAAAAAAAGTGACATTAGGGTCCCATTAAATTTATTTGCTGGCCTTTTTTGCAGATCAATTTCACACAATAAAAAAAAAAAAAAACAACAACAGGAGTGCAGGTCTATTATTGCCATTATTTGGCAAATGTGCCAAAAGATACATCAAGCACAATTAAGTTCTCAATACTAAAAAATCAGCAAAAAAAAGTGCCGACAATATACACATGTAATGTGGTGCAATGTTTGCAATCCAACCCCCATTGCAAAATTAATTCCACAAATAAAAACACATTCTGCACAAAAAGTTGACTTGCACTCTAGATTTTTTTTCTGTGCATCGTTTAATACCTGAAATGATGCATAAACAAACAGCACCGTGTGCACAAATGATGCATGTTCCTGCAGAAAGCAATTGGACAATATCGCAGCATTTCTCGTGTTTATTTTGGTGCGAAAATAATGTAAAATTTGCATTTTACGCATCAAAAAAAAGTTTGCACGAAACGTGTGCGCTTCTTAACGCACAAATTCACATATTGTTCATGATTGGCGTTCATTTTTGCACACCAAGGGCCACATGTATGAAACTGTTTAGGACTAAAATGCACTTTTTTGCCCATAGTAACCTATGGCCAAAAAAGTGATTTTTAGACCTAAACAGTTTTCATACACGTGGCCCACAGAGTCCCATGAATGGGAATAAGCACACATCCGGCCAGGGCCGCCATACAGGGGGTACAGGGGCTACAGGTGTATGGAGCCCGCCCGGCACACAACTGCTTTTCTGCGCATTATTTGTTGTGTTACATGCGGCAAAAAAACGGGAGAGCAGGACAGTTATCAGCGTGGAAATGCACCAACAAATGGATCAAATAGATCAAAAATATAAGTTTCCTGTGCTGAAAAACACGTGTGAAAATAAGCACAAAAACACTCATCAAATGAAGAAAACTTGCATTAAAAAAACACATGAAAAAACATGCGAACAAATTACTTTTTCTTTGCAGTGAAATGTGCATGTGAACAGAGCCTTATACATCAAAATACACGAAGAACTTTTTGCCATTCCCATAGACCTCGCAATGTACAATCATATGCCATAACACACACAGAAAATGGACATGCACCTCAGGGTTATTTTAAGGCTATGAACACACGGCGTAAATGCAGCGAGTACGGTACGCGCCGCAATACGCCGTGTGTTTTGGGAGCACGGCAGCATTGACATGCGTTACGCGTGGCGCGTGATCGCCGCGAATAATTGACATGTCACTTATCTCCCCGCGCGTACAATACTATCGCATTATACACGTGGAGGGACGAGGCGTAATCCATAGTTCTCTATGAGAGCTAGGGATCACCGGAATTAAGACGTGCATTTCGCCGCGCATTAAGTGCAATATATGGTGAAATAATGCCTCAAAATAAGCCGTGTGAACATACCCTTATGCACCGCTGCGTTCATGCAGTTTTTTAAATATTATTTTGCAGTGCTATAAGCATTTATTTCACCTAAACGCGCGCTCGTCAGCTTTTTTTTACTTGTGCTTTTATGCTCCTTTTGCTGCTTTTTTTTGCAGCACAGGAAACTCCAATGCACTTAATAAATCTTCTGCCGCATTTACCTGTCGACACTGGTCCTGCATGTGATAAGTACAAAAAGGTGCCACAATGTATATTTATAGGTCCTGCACTCTTGTTCCTTTTTGCAGCATGTTGCACATTAAATGGTGCACAAAAAAAAAGCCCAGCTGCATGCTTGATGCTCACTTAGGTTATGTGCACACGGCGCGTTGAGTCAGTGTTTGCATATATTTTTTGATTCGTGTTTGTATCTTGTTTAAGACCCTAAACAAGCATTTAACAATATGCAGTGTGCATACCTCCCAACTTTTAGAGATTGCAAAGAGGGACACATCAGGCCACGCCTCTAACCACGCCCAAACACATGACATCACACCAAGACACACCTCTAACCACGCCCAAACACATGACATCACACCAAGACATGCCTCTAACCACGCCCAAACACATGACATCACACCAAGACACACCTCTAACCACGCCCAAACACATGACATCACACCAAGACATGCCTCTAACCAGGCCAAACACATACATGCCAACTTTTTAGATAGGCAAAAAGGGGCACATTTTCAGGATTGCACTGAAACCAATGATGAAATATTAAGTAAGTTGTGATCTAATATTGAGCTAGGAAGCAATCAGATACTACTTAAAGCAATATAGTCAGTTTATGGACACAAATTTATTTCCCAAATTAAAAAGAGGGACATTTATAGAGCTAAGAGGGACATATGGACAAATGTTAAAAATAGGGACTGTCCCTCCAAAATAGGGACACTTGCGAGGTACGAGTGTGATTTCCATTGCTTTCACTGTAAAACACACAGCGGTGTTCAGACGAGTGATCGCTGATGCGTGTTTACTTGCGGCTTTTGGATCCGTTCAAAGAACGGACATGTCAATTCTTGATCCGAAAGATGCAGCAGGCGCCCTATTTAAAACTACAGGGTGCGACCCTGCAGCAGCCAAAATGCAGCCAAACGCGCAGCTTCATGTTGGATGCGATTGATGCAGCGCTTCTGAATGCGTTTTTTGGATCCAACACATTGTGTGAACATACCCTTATATCCATTTAATCCAATTGAACCATGACGTCACTTTTCTTGCACACATTTTAGAAAAAAAGACTGAATCCAAAAGTGCATAAAATGACGCCGTGTGAACCTGGCCTTAGGGTGTGTTCACATGGGTTATTTTGAGGCAAAATTGAGGGCGTATTTCGGCGCGCATTGCGCTTAATACGTGCCGAAATGTGCCCCGCAATTACGGTAATCCATAGCTCTCGGCCCCCTGTGCTTCGGGAGTATGCGTTGATCAGTGAGACTCCAAAATCACCCAGCTTATTGTGGCGCGTACTGTACACTCCGCATTTACGCCGTGTGCACATACCCTTACACAGCAAAATATGCACCACAATTAAGGTCAACAAGCTGCATGCATAAGGTGTGCGGTTTTTGCAATTCCCAATGACTCCCCATTGTAAAAGGCTATGTTCACACGATGCATACAGTACGCACCGCAGTACATCGTGTCTTTCGGGAGCTCGCGCCAATACGCGCGTACTCCCAAAGTGCGGGGGATGGGGCGGTAGCCCGCCGGCACCAATGCCATTCATTACTGGCGGCGCATATACGATCGTATTGTACGAGCGGGGAGAGGAGGCGTAATCCATTACTATAATTAACGGAACTTCTGCGTGCATTTCGCCCGTATTAGAGCGCAAATACGACGCGAAATGCGTGCCGAAATTACCCTGTGTGAACATAACCAAATAGCACGCAGAAGACACATTACGCATAGAGATTTGACCTGCAGCAATTTTTACGTCGCATAATGCATCAAATGATGCGTTAAAAAAACAGCTCCATGTGCAATGATAGTACGCAATCCTATGGAAAACAATGGAACTTGATGCATATTTTGACGCGCAAAATGCTCAAGACCCTGTGTGTGAACCCAGGCATCTAATCTAACTACATCGCGTTCTCTTTTAAGGAGAAGAGATGGAAGTTCTTCAGTACGCTATGGGTTAAGTCGCCCAACCCCAGTGGTTCCTCGATTGATTTCATTCCCGTGCATTGATCCTGGCGGCATTTGCATGCTGAACAAGCGCTGCGCACACAGACAAAGCTGCATGTGAACCAAATACCAATAAAAATAAAACCGTAAGGATAACACAATAATAATTGTCTGCAGGAGAGGCCATTACAAGGGAACGTGCAACGCTCCATGAATACCAATGGCTGAGGTGCTGCTGAAGGTGGGGGGAGCGCTTATCGAATGCCTGTAACCTGCGCAAACCACTGGTGTGTTCAGCGGCCAGCCAAGCACATCATATCCTCCTGATTTATTTCCCATATAAAATACAACTAATTTTCGGTGTTGATTCAGTTGGTTTGACAAATGAAGTGCTTAGAGCTACAAGACGACCAAATGCACAACGCTACCTGTAGACACAGCGCCTCTCACCGGGACCCAGTACGTATCAATGGTATCCGGAGACAGAGGAGCACGGACACGGTCAGCGCTACCCATAATGTGTCGCTTCAGAAATAAATGGATGGCGCACCGGGTGCTATTACAGCAACGTGGAGAACAAATGATAGGGTTCAGCGGGTGCTCAGCCACTTCTCATATACTCTATCATCTTCATATACTGCACAAGATCCTGATGTACTAGCGGAGGACGCCCTTAGTGAACAGAGCAGCTCCAAAGGGGTAATGTCCTCATTATATAGAGGCTCCATGTAGGTGTGTGGAGATTATACCCCATGGTCTGTAGTGTAATATATAAGGGGTAATGTCCATTATATAGAGGCTCCATGTAGGTGTGTGGAGATTATACCCCATGGTCTGTAGTGTAATATATAAGGGGTAATGTTCCTCATTATATAGAGGCTCCATGTAGGTGTGTGGAGATTATACCCCATGGTCTGTAGTGTAATATATAAGGGGTAATGTCCATTATATAGAGGCTCCATGTAGGTGTGTGGAGATTATACCCCATGGTCTGTAGTGTAATATATAAGGGGTAATGTTCTCCATTATATAGAGGCTCCATGTAGGTGTGTGGAGATTATACCCCATGGTCTGTAGTGTAATATATAAGGGGTAATGTCCATTATATAGAGGCTCCATGTAGGTTTGTGGAGATTATACCCCATGGTCTGTAGTGTAATATATAAAGGATAATGTTCCTCATTATATAGAGGCTCCATGTAGGTGTGTGGAGATTATACCCCATGGTCTGTAGTGTAATATATAAGGGGTAATGTCCATTATATAGAGGCTTCATGTAGGTGTGTGGAGATTATACCCCATGGTCTGTAGTGTAATATATAAGGGGTAATGTCCATTATATAGAGGCTCCATGTAGGTGTGTGGAGATTATACCCCATGGTCTGTAGTGTAATATATAAGGGGTAATGTCTATTATATAGAGGCTCCATGTAGGTGTGTGGAGATTATACCCCATGGTCTGTAGTGTAATATATAAGGGTAATGTCATTATATAGATTCCCATGTAGGTGTGTGGAGATTATACCCCATGGTCTGTATGTTATATATAAGGGGTAAGTCCATTAGATAGAGGCCCCACGTAGGTGTGTGGAGATTATACCCCATGGTCTGTAGTGTAATATAAAGGGGTAATTTTCCTATTATAAGAGGCTCCATGTAGGTGTGTGGGGGTTATAACCCATGGTCTGTAGTGTAATATATAAGGGGTAATGTCCAATAATAGAGCCCATGTAGTGTGTGGGTTCCCCCTTTTTTTTTAAAGGGAATTTTCCCCTTTTCCCCTGGGTGTTGGAGATTATACCCCCTGGTCTGT
>JAODAL010073027.1:0-14882 GCA_025379985.1 Phyllomedusa bahiana | reverse complement strand
AGTGGCTAAATTGTTTGGAATTATTTTTAAAAATTTTTGGGTCAGTAGCTGTGAAAATACAGCAATAAATCTGGCCTTTTTGGAAACAGAAATGGGCTTTTAAGTGGCTTTTCTCCCTCACAATTTTTAAAGTCGGAAAAGCATATTTAAAAAAATTTCTTGGGGGGGTCAGTACTGTAAAATACAGCAAAATCATGGTCCTTTGGAACGAAATGTGGCTTCTAAGTGGCATTTCTCCCTCACAATTTTAACATGGCTGAGAAGTTTTTTTATAATTTTTTGGGTCATTGCTTTGAAATGCAGCAATACTAAAACAGGCCCCCATTTAAAAAAAATGTTGTTTCTAACAGACATTTGTTCTTACAATTTTCCAACGGGGCCAAGGGTCATGTTTTTGAATTTTTGGGGCTTTTTTTGCTTTGAAATGCAGCTATACTCGGGTCCTATTTAAAAAAATGTTTTTTTCTAACAAATTTGTTCTTCACAATTGCCCAAATGGTCAAGGGCCTTTGTTTTGAATTATTGGGGGCATTTTGCTTTGAAATGCACTATAACAGGTTTTTTATAAAAAATTTTTTTGTTTTCTAACAACATTTTGTTCTTCAAAATTGTCAAGATGGCTCAGGGGAGGGTGCTGTCAGAAACGGGGAATAGGTGGGAACTGTTAATGGACAAATTGCAAAATGACTTGTTTTTGCAAGAACTTTTAACAAGCTACAACCCCAATTGGAAAACCCCATTTAATACAATTAAAAAAAAAGAAACAAAGAATGGTGGATTCCATCCTATTTTAAAATGTGTTTTCTAAAATTTAAAAACTACAAAAAACTTGCATGTAAAAAACAGCTGGTAAAAAATTCCCCTCTGAATTGTACAAGGGGGGTACAGGGAAAAATTTTACCCGATGTAGGTTATTCAGAGGGGCATGGGGGTATGGGGCACGGGCAGAGAACAAAGTACAGAACAATTTCCCCACAGTTGATAAAATGAGAAAAAAAATGCCCCAAAAAAAAGGGGACCGGGGGTAACAGGAGCGTTAACCACCAATTTCCAAGAAAACTCAATTGGGCCGCATCATACGAGGGCAAGCGCTCCCATTTTTGATGTGTACTGAGGAAGGCGGAGTTCTCACACTTCCCCTTCCGCCTCTGCTTTACACAACGTTTTCTTCTGCGTCACATGGCATTTTAACCTCGTGTTAATAGATGACGGACCCACCGGGGCCTCACCCACCCACTGAACCAGCCCCTGGGTCATGCTGGGCACTACAGGGAAAGTCAATGTCCCGTTAACAAAAAAAGGTGGGTTTAAAATCCTTTTTCCGGGACATTTTAATCTGTGGGTCAGAATTTTTTAAGGGGCATGCTGCGTTCCAGGGCAGGGTTTTTTCAAAAGTCCTTTTAACTAAAAAGGTGGTTGAAAGCACTTTTTTCGGCACTTATTAATCTGTGGGGTCAGACAGGTTTTAAGGGTCATGCTGCTGTTCCAGGACAGGGTTTTGTGCAATGTCCAGTTCAACTAAAATGGTGGTTGAAAGACTCCTGTTTTTCCGGCTACTTTTTAATCTGGGGGTCAGACTAGGTTTAATGGTCATAACTGTGGCTCCAGTACGGGACAGATACTGTCCAGTTCAACTAAAATGTGTGGGTTTCAAGAGACTACTTTCCTCCATGCACATTTTTATCCTGTGGGGTCATGCAGGTTTTTAAAGGCTGTCATGCAGCTTCCATGGACAGAATAACATTGTCCATTTCAAGTGAAAATGATTGTTCAAATTATACAGCGTGGTGATTCAGGTTATAAGGACATGCTGTTGTCACAAGACAGGATAGTGAATGGCGTGAGTGACATTTTTTCTGTGGCTTTTATAGCCTAAGTGTTGTGCCTAAGATGTAGCAGGTATCCATTTGACTGTTGTGGCTGTTTAATTCCAGCTTCTCCACCCTGTTTGGTGTAAGAATGAAGTGTTTGTTGCTCTCCCATAGACTTTATTGGTCATCGCTCATAATCGACTGCTCACTATCGAAAAACCTTATCGATGGTGGCCGACTATCGACTATCGTCCGATGTCGATAGCCAACCTAATCGCTCAACACTAGTGAAGACACAAAAGATGTCTCGAGTTGGTCAATGAGCACTGTCTCAAAATTCAGCATTCTACTGTCAATTTGTGTGGGTGGAAGGAAATTGCTCACTTTTGTCTTGTAACGTTTATCAAGGAGGTTGGCCACCCAATAATCGCTGTTCATTTTTATTGCCTTGATGCGTGGATCATGTTATAAGTAATGTAGCATCCAAGCACTCATGTGTGAGATGCTGTTGGGATCTCTCAAGCCTTGGGGTTGAGGGGCACTAACAGGATCTTCCTCCTCTTCCTCCTCCTGCTCTAATCTGTGCCAACCTCTTACCACTGAAGGGTAATCAGTACCGGTGGTGTCCACCCCTGTCTCCTCATCCTCCTCTACTTCCTCATCCTGACCGGCACCAGAGCCCTGGCTAGCCTCATGCGCTCTACTCTGTGAGCTGAATTGTGGTCCTGCACCCGCCCTTGTCCTTGAACCACCGCCTAAAGGAGATCTATCCAACTGTGAAAGAGTCGGGCCTTCTACATCCTCCAGCGAGTAAGGTTCTGTGTCCCTCTCCTCCTCCTTTACTGCTGGGACCTGCTGCCGCAGAGTGCCTAATGCTTATAACAGTAAAAAATATAACCAGAACGGTCATGCTGACAAGGGCATCTTCCCGACTGACCATTTTGGTGGCCTGTTCAAAACTGTCAAGGATGGTGCAGAGATCCTTCACCTGTCAACACCCCGAGGTCCGCACCACTGCTAGTCAGGCCATGCAACATTTCATACTGTATAATGGCATTACGCTGCTGCAACAATTGCTTGAGCATGTGGAGGGTGGAATTCCAGCGTGTTGCCACATCACATATCAGACGGATGATGGGGAGGCCCAGATCACTCTGCAACGCTGCCAGTCATGCCGAAGCAGGGTGCGAACGCCGGAAGTGTGAGCTAAGACCTCAAGCATTCCTCAGCGGAAAGTCATGTATTTGTTCCCCTGCTTTTGGCTTTTTTGGCTGTTGTTCCGTGTATGTCAATTTATATGTGATTGTTATTTATGGTAATCTGTGATACATATTTTAACTACTATTTACAATAAAGGTATATTTATTTTAGGACCATGGGTCTTAAGTCCTCTTTTTTTCATTTATTTTGTAATATATTTGAGTGACATTGCCCTTTGAGTATTTGGGGAGGTGCTGTATACATCTTTTTAAAGTCCAGCCCAATGTATTCTTTAGGAGTCTTTTTTGTGTCAATCTTAAGGGCAGCAAGGAGATTGCTCACATTGTCGCACACCACCTTGTCTGGCACCAGGTTCTTAGCACCCAAAAACTGGTCGGTCTGAGTGCGCAGAACTGTCCACGGCTCCTAACCTGTGTCTTTATGGTCTCCAAGACACATTAAATTAAGAACAGCCTGGTTTCTCTTGGCATGTGATGCTACCTGTCAAGGTTGGGAATCGGGACACTGCACCATCCCAGCAGTGTTGAAGAGTGTCGGCCGAGACCCATCCCCAGAGGCACTGTCATCCACCCAACTCACCCATTAAGCAGTCATTGAGATGTAACGCCCTTGACCGTGCTTACTAGTTCATGTGTCTGTAGTGAGATGGACTTTCGTGGACACAGATGGCAACGTGCTGGAGATCTTTTCTGTAACGTGGTGGGCCAGGGCAGGGACAGCAAAGAAATGCCTGCTCGGCATCTGACATTGGGTGCATGCCAGGGCCATAATGTGGTGGAACCTGTCTGTGTCCACCAGGCAGAAAGGCAACATTTCCAAAGCCATAAGCCTGGCAATGCCGACATTCAGGCTTTTGGCTTTGAGATAGTTGGGATGAAAGCATTTCTTATGCTCCCACACTTGGTACACAGAAGGCTGGCTGCTGGACTGGTGGAAAGGGAAAGTGTAGATTGTGTTTCTGCTGGTGTGAATCGACCGACAGTATCTAGGACTGGGGATGGTGCTTGTTCTTGCTGCTCCCATACATCGGCAGCAGAGGAATGCTTGGGCTTGGAAGTGGCGGAGGAGGAGGCAGAAGTTGTCACGGTAGTTGGAAGCCCAGGATCTTTGTGGCCTTTTTTCTCCAAGCGACTATTGCACAGAAATTCATGCTTTCGATGCATGTGCCTATTCATGCTCGTGATGCTTAAACTCTTTTCATTCTTTCCTCTACTGATGCATTGACAGCAAATCTGGCATATGACATCTCTCGACGAATCTGAAGCTTGATCGAAAAAGGCCTAGGCTTTACAGGTCCTGGACCTCTTTGACGGTGAAAACCTAGTAATGTTGTTTCCGCTGCCACCACTGACCATGGCTGGCGGAGTAATGTCAACAGACTTGTGCGAATGTCCTCTTCCTTTCTGAGGCCGAACCTTCACTGACACTACCCCATACTTCTCCTCCTCCACTGATTATGCACTCGCCAGCTGCTGCTCAAAAGTCCATGTTGAATCCGCAATGTCATAATTATCACAGGTGTCTTTCTCTTCTTCACAATCTACATCCTCAAGCTGCGGGCTAGAAGCTACAGGCTTGGGATTTCTGCCGCGGACCAGCTTCCTTCTCCTCCTCTGAGGGCATCACCAAATCATCTGCTTTGGCCTCTTGATCTTTTGAAATGCCTTCTGACCCCAATGGCATTGTGTCATCAAAGAGCTCTTCAGAACATGGATTATTTGGAGTGGTCTGTATATTGGGTTGTGACATTCAGCCTGTGTTTGCTTCACGTTGGACTGATGATGATGTTGATGATGACATTTGTGGCTGTGACTGAGAGGAAGAGGAGGCAAAACTGCTGGATGCAGGGTCTAATAACCACTGAATAAAAGATTAGCTGTTCAGTAATGAGATGCACAGGGAACTGACGATTGTGACTGACGATTTGCTCGCTTGTGTTGCCCGGAGCACTGGAAAATGTGCCTTGTCTCTTACCTCTATCTCCACTTCCTACACCCCTCTTTTCTCGCTTACCACCTTTAGTTCTCTCTCTGTTCAAGAGCTAAATCTTATAGCTCCCCTGCACGTGGTACAGATTATGTAATAAAAAAAGAGAAGTGTTTATATATATATATATATATATAATTTAAATAAATATATATGTGATCACAATAAGCAGGGTATATTTCAGCATTTCTGGATTTAAAAAATCAGACAAAATTAACTTTTTACTTTTTGGAAAGATTTAGCAACAGATAGCTCTATTTCCGGGGATATTATCTGATGAAATAAAACACGGGTTTTTAAAAGGAAATTTCACCCCCAAAACTGCCGAAAATAAACTTTTCCCAAAAACCCTATTTGAATATATTTTTTTATAGGAAAATTTGGAGACGTGGGTTTTTAAAATATTTCACCCCCATTACTGCAAAAACAGAATTTTTGGGGCACTGAGTAGATTTAGCAAACCCAAGCACTTGTATAATTAATCCATTTATATGTTTTAAAATCCCCATTGACAACCCCTTGTCCCCTTCTGCCTCTGTTTTTTCACTTTCCTTTTCCTTGGGCCCTCTAAAAATTTTTCCTGACTCTCCAACTCACAAGGAGGGGAACTTCTGATCTGGTCTTTGTTTGCCCGCTCAATTTCCAATCTTACCAATTCCCTTACGAACTCCTGATCAAAACCCTTACTCCTTCACTACCCCAATTTTCAGCCTTCTGGGGCCCCAACCCTCCCCATAACCATTCCGAAATTTCCCCCTTTTAAAAACACTGGGAAACTCACGACCCATACAGCCCTCCTGCCCCTAATCTCCTCACTCTCTTGTCCTGACCTGACTGTTAAACATTACAATGAAACGCTCTCCACCACCCTTGACATATTGACACCGCTCGCACACCGCACCACCAGAGTCAGACGCCGGCAGCCTTGGCACATGCCTAGATAACCATTTCAGGCTGTTCCCCGGTTGTGGCGTTATGGGGAAAGTCAAAGCTACCTGCAGACTTTTTCCCACTATAAATTCATGTCAGGGACTTATCAAACTGCCCCCTTCACTGGCCCAAAACAAAAATACTTCACCCCCTCATTAACCCAAAACAACAACCCCAAAAAAATCTGTTCGACACCTTTTACTCCCTCCTCAGGGCCTAAAGTCAGGTCCGGTCACTGCCCTGGTGAAGACCCGGTCAATTCTTTTCAAAACAAAATTGACTTTTCCGGAAAAAAAAACATCCCAAACCCCAAAAAAATACCCATCCTGTCCCTCCCCAGTTTCCCAATTGCTTTCAGCCATTGCCCCACTCAGAAAGAAGTTTTAGGCTTCTCCCGTCTGCTCGCCCCCCCCCAAAACCTAGTTTACCCCCATTCCCACCCACCTTTTCCAGTCCATTTTCCCCGCGTCCTCTTTACCCCACACAAACGTAACCCCTTTTCCCCCTCCCCAAAGGGTCTTTCCTCCTCCTTTAAAAACGTGTTTATAACCCCTTTATTGAAAAAGCCCCACTGGCCCCATCCTGTGCTCCCCAAATACAGACCAATCTTTTTCCTCCCCTTCATCTCCAAACTCGGGAAACACTTGGTCTACTCTCCCCAAAAACCGCTATTTTCTCTGCTAATCTCTTCTTGACCCTTTGCATCGGGTTTTAACTCCACAAAAAATGCTTTTTTTAAAATTTTAAATGATTTTCCGGGCCCAGAAAAAATCTCAGGGCAACTACTCGTTCCCTGTTTTTTTGGGAAATCTTCTGCAAAATTTGGGACAAGGTTGATAAACCACCTTCTTCCCATGCTCGGGTCCCATCGGTACCCCAGGACCACCCCCCTCTTGGTTTAAATCCTACCTCTCTGCCCGCCCCTTTCGTTTTCTCATTTTGGTTTTTCCTTTTTTCTCCTTTTCCCTCTTGCTGTCGGGGGGTTCCTCGGGGCCCGTTTTTTGGGGTTCCGGGGCCCCTCTTTTCACTCTACCCCAGCCCCCTTTGGGACACACCTTCAAAAAGATTTTGGTTTCCCCAGAAACCATTCTACGCTGATGCCCACTAAAATTTTTCCAAAACCCCTTTCCCGGGGAAAATCACTCCTGCCCTGCTTAAAAAACACCCAGTAAACGGGTTTGGTCCCCCCTGTCTAGGGGCCCCATTTGCCCTTCTCTATTTTTAAAACTAAATCCCCAAAAAAAAACTAAACCCTTTTAGTAAATTCACCATCTACTAACCCCCCCTCCCGGGTTTTTTTCCCCCCCCTTAAAGTGTGTGGCACCAAAATAAATCAGGCAACGGGGCCACCGTGTTTTAGGGGTTTTCTAAAATTTGATCTGACCTTAAACCCCCTTTATCCAACCCCTTCCCCCCGCCCCCTGTCACCGAAACCCCTAAAGGCAATGAAAACCCGGCCCTTTTTCTCACTGGGGGATAAAAAAATTTTAAACTTTTTGTTGCTCTTATTATTTTTTTTGTCTTAAATTTGTAATCCTTGCTTTGTTGGTTTTCTTTTTTTGAAAAACTCTCCTGTCCCCAAATTCTTTTCCCTGAAGGCGCAGCCAGGCTTGCCCTTTCCCTTTCCACCCCGCAAATCCTGATCCCCTTTCCCCTTTTGTGTCGCCCTCTCCCTTTTGGCTCCCAAATTTCTTTTACAGAATACAACAAAAAATCATCACTCTCCCCCAAAAAAGGGCCCTTCTCCCCGGGGGCTGCCCCCCCCACATCCCCCCCTCCCTCATTCTGGTTCCCAAACCTCCCCGTCTCTCCAGCTATGTTTTTGATCTAAGTTCACCCCCACCCATTTCAAGGGAACCCCCCCCATGCCCGTCTCCAAGACTTTCCCACGTATTGAAACCAGTTCCCCCGGGAAAACCCCATGTTACCCCCTGTGATAAGGCACACTCACCCCCTTCACGTTTTAAGTGTGCTTTTTTGAAAATTTCATTTTTTTAGACGGGGCCTCCCAACTTTCCCTAATTGTTACCCCCCCAAATTTTTGTAAAACCTTTCCCGTCACTTCCTCCCTTTTTGGGGCCCCCAAAAGGCACTTATCTGTATATAAATGTAGGGTTTGGGGAGGGCGGGTTTTCATCACTTTTTTATGTATTTACCCGCGTTTTTATGAAAACCCTTGGGGGGCCATTGAAAAACCAAAGGGCACTTGTCACTCTTTGTTTCCCCAAAACCACCTAATAAAATTGAAAGGGCTCTTGGAGCGGGGCCCCCACACCTGTGTTCATTTGTCATTTCCTTTTTTAAAATTGAAATGTCGGGGTTTTCTGTGCTTATATCCTCTATATTTTAAAGTGCTGGGGAAAATATGTTGGCGCTATATAATAAAGATGGAAAAATTTTATTAATGAGGTTAGGCGTTATTTTGGGCCTGCAAATGTCCCCAAAATAAAGCTTTGGGGTGGGAAAAGATGCAACCGGGCAATCCCAAAACTCCCTAACTTTTGCTGTCTATGGAGAGGAAAATGCTATCTAAGCAAGCTTGATTCCCTAAGCTTGTTGCACACAGCCCTAGCTACCTAACTAATCTAAACAGCAGCTTTTCCTGTCTAAAATCACTAATAAACAAATCTTGTGCCTGCATGCAAGCAAGCAGACAGAGCAGTCTGTACAGTACAGAGTGTGAGCTGAAAATGGCGTTTAGAACACAATACAGTGAAATATATATGTGATCTTAGCAGCCAATGAGAGCCCTACACCTCAGCGATGACATTTTTCACACTTCTCTATGCTCTGCACTGATTGGCTGGCCCCCAAAAGTGCAGAAAGGCGCTGAAAACTATTAAAATGGCGTGTCGAATGCAATGGCGAACTCAGACATTTACTCGAACGAACAGAAAAATGTTCGGTCCAGTTCGAGAAAATCGAGATGTTTGACTCGAACTTAACTTTTCTCGAACGGTTCGAACACCACTAGTCCTTAATCAGCTCCATGTACAGAACAATAAAAAAAATTAGGGCTGTCAGACTATGATGACATCAAAACACATTTCTATAGTGTAAAAGTAATAAAACATAGAAAGCTATATAAAATCTATATTATTGTAATTGTACTGACCGGCATAGTAAAGTTATCCTATCATTAATAATGCATGGTGAATGCTGTAAAAATGAAGCACAAAAAATGTGGGTGCACTGTGGTTTTTTTTTCCCACCAATTTCATTAGCCAATGCTAACAAAAAAACTTTGGAACACCTGTGCACCCAAAATGCACAACACACCCCAAGATGAGATCCATGAAGGATGTTGAATCCAAAATGGAGGGACTTCTGGAAAGTTTCACCTGTTCTGGTAGTCATGGGTGCTCCTGCAACCCCCACTGTGGGTCACAGATGCACTCGTGTTCTGACTTCGAGCAGCCCCGTGACCCATATGTTGGGCCGTGGGCATACTCGCAGCTCCTTCCCAGCTGGCAGCTATTCACCTATTCAAAAGCTATACACTATGCACTATGAACAGAGCGGTGTCTTCACGACATGCAAGCAGGACCCCACCTGCAAAATCAGTCCTCCATATGTAATGAAATGCCGTGTGTACAAACACATATAGCGTACAAAGTACTCCTTTTTTCTTCTTATTTAATATATAAAGTTAGTGACATAATAACACTTTTAGATGAATAGCAGTAATCATGACACACTTAGCTCAGTCCATAGAGTCCTTCATTTCAAGGTACGAATATATAGCATGCCACGAGAGGAAACGAGCCAGAGCAGATCCTAGTCGTTACTCCATGTTGTGATCTGCTCCGGCTCGTTTCCTCTCATGGCATGCTATATATTCGTACCTTGAAATGAAGGACTCTAAGGACTGAGCTAAGTGTGTCATGATTACTGCTATTCGTCTAAAAGTGTTATTATGTACTTTGTACGCTATATGTGTTTGCACACACGGCATTTCACTACATATGGAGCTACTCACCTATTCACATTCCCGCTGATCTCTCTGCTTGTCGGCGTGTGCATCCCCGCTCCCTAGGGTGCACGGGCTCTGTTAAATTTAAAGGGCCAGTGCACCGGTGATTAGAGCGCTGCCCCTATTTAACTCTGCCTTTTCCTGTTTTGCTTTGCCAAATCAATAGAGCCTTTATAGTCTTGAGAGAAAGTAGATCCTAGTGTTCCTAATATTCTGTGTGCCAGTTTCTTACGTCTACGTCCCTTGACTATAAACCTTTGCCATCTTCCCTGATCTTTCTGCCTGTCCCCGACTACAAGTCTGCCTTGCGATTCTGTACCACATAACACCCTGGCTGCCACTGCAGGTAAGTCGTGCCGAGGTTAGCTACCTGTGGGTTTGCTTGCTGCAGCAAGTCCAACCCGCTTTGTGGCGGGCTCTGGTGAAAACTAGCGGCACCTTAGACTCTGCTCCCTGGTATGGCTTAAACTACCACCTGCAGCGGCTCAGAGAATCCAATACTCCTGTCGTTACAGTTCGATCTGGTCATGGATCCCACCAAGGTGCCTCTGCCAAGCATCACTGACATCACCACCATCATAGCCCAGCAGTCCCAGCAGTTCGCACAACAGGAGCAGCAGCTGAACCAGCTTACCAACATGATGCAACAACTTCTCTCTACCCATCTTCCCTGGCTCCCTCAGCGTCTATGGCTCCTGCAGTTCCTTTTGGACCGAAATTGCATTTCTCCATGACAACAAAGTTTTATGGGGACCCTAAGGCTTACAGGTGCTTCATCACCCAGTGCACCCTGCATGTGGAACTTATGACCAGTCAGTTTCCTACCAAAAGGTCATTCGTGGTCATTCTACTCTCTGGGAAAGCCCTGGCTTGGGCCACCTCTCTGAGACAGAGTTAATCCAGTTACGGCCAACCTCTCCACGTTCCTTTTTGAATTCCACAGTGTTTTTGAGGAACCTGCCCATGCCTCTTCAGTTGAAACCGCTTTGTTGAACCTGCGAGAAGGGGACCCTTCTGTAGGTGAATACGCAGTACGATTCCGTACTCTAGCCTCGGAATTGTCCTGGAATGATGTGGCATTAAGGGAAACTTTGAAGAAGGGACTTTCCAGCCAGAATAAGGATGCACTAACCTCCATTCTACGCTGATCAACGTCATCCACCTGGCTAATTGCATTGACGTGTGCTTTTTGAAGAAACAGGAGGAGCTCCATCAAGAGCGTGAACCTGCCAGGACACGTCGTCTACCTCCTCTAGCTGCGGTGTTCCAGAGGCCTCCTCTGCCATCCTCTCTGCCAGCTGCCAAAGAGGACATGCAAGTGGACAGAGTCCACCTGACCCCACAAAATTTGTCCTGACGACGCAAGGAGAACCTGTGCCTCTACTTTGCTTGCCTTGAACACTACCGCAGGGATTACCCACTCTGTTCGCAACGCCCGGGGAAACGCACACACCTAGGCTATGTAGGAGAGGTATCTCTAGGTGACAGCAATTCCTCTCCACACCTGCCCATGTCGGTACAGATCTTGTCTGGTTCTGGTATTTAGTTCCAAGTGGCTGCGTTTCTGTACACAGTTCCATACTGAGCTGTTGTCTCTTCAAGTGGGGGCCTTACATTAAGAATAAATATCATTCTATGTGTTGCTTCATTCTCCCTCAGTAGTACTTCTGGGTCTCCTGTGGCTGCAGAGCTATACCACTATGCTTAACTGGAAGATGGGCAAAGTCACACGTTGGGAAAAGACTGTCAGTCTCGCTGCTTAATGACACCTCATCCGGTGCACCCCACTTCTACACTGACGCCTCTCACTCCTCTGCCGGGTCTGCCTGATCTATATTGGGACTTTGCAGACATCTTCTTGGGGAAACAGGCTGTTCCTTCCTCCTAATCGTCCTTATGATTTCCCTACAACCTACTGTCCGATACTAGCCCTTCCCGGGGTCTACCCGCTGTCAAGAGAACCTCCATACTCCTCTGGAGGTTCTTCTCATGCTGGTACCGAGTTCTTCTTTGTTGAGAAGGATGGTTAACGATGCCCCTGTATTGACTACTGCGGTCTCAACAAAATTACTGTGAAGAACCAATACCCGCTACCAATAATCACAGAGCTCTTTGACTGACTCCGGGGTGACAGAATCTGTTCCAAACTGGACTTGCAGGGGGCTTATAATCTTGTTCAGATCTGTAAGGGTGATGAATGGAAGACGGCCTTCAACACCAGCGACGGACATATCGAGTATATAGTGATGCTCTTCGGTCTGTGCCCTGACAGTGTTCCAGGAATTCGTGAATTACATTTTCAGAGACCTCCTGTACTCCTGCATCGTTGTTTACCTGGATGACATCCTGGTGTTCTCCTCTAATCCGGAGTCCCACCGGACCCATGTACGCCAGGAGCTGATGCACCTGAGAAATAATCGCCTCTACGCCAGGCTCAAGAAGTGCCTCTTCCACCAGACCAGCCTTCCGTTTCTCGGGTTCATTATCTCAGACAAGGGTCAGCACTGGATCCTGCTAAGCTGTCTGCCGTCTTGCAGTGGTCATGGCCCATCAGTCTCTAGGCCACACAGCGGTTTTTGGGTTTCGTTAATTATTACCGCCAGTTTTTCCCATATTTCTCTTCCACTGTAGCATCAATTGTGGTGCTCATCTGGAAAAACGGTAACTCAAAACACTGACCACCTGTGACTGAAGAAGCTTTCTCTAGGTTTAAGTCGACGTTCTCCTGTACCTATTCTGTCCCGACCAGATACCGAGAAAACTTTTTTCTTTGAAGTTGACGCCTTTCATGGGAACTGGGGCAGTCCTCACACAAAAGGTCCCAAGTGCAAGACCCTTACATGTGGCTTCTTCTCTAAGATGTTTTCTCCTGCAGAGAAGAATTGCACCACCGGGGATTGGGAATTACTGGCCATTAAGCTAGCCTTGGAAGAATGGCACCACCTCCTGGAGGGGGCTCAGCATTCAGTCGATATTTACACTGACCTCAAAAACCTCCTGTACCTCCAGACAGCCCAGTGACAAAATTCATGTCAAGCCAGGTGGTCCCTCTTCTTCTCTCGGTTCAATTTATTAATCCATTTCCATCTTGCTGGGAAGAATACCAAGGCTGATGCCTTTTCCTGTACTTCTGATGTTATTGAGGAAGAGATAGTCCCTCTTATCTCCCGTAGACCTCCAACGGTTTCCTCTGGGTAAGACATATGTGCGTCCTATGCTCCGGAAGAAAATTCTAAAATAGGCATATTGCTCTGTGGTGGGGGGGCATGCCGGTGCACGAAAATCGTGTCAATTAATTTCTCATTTCTATTGGTGGCCAGATCTTGTTAATTATGTGAAAGAATTTGTGGAATCTTCTACCATTTGTGCCCGCAACAAGACGTCTCGATTCAAGCCAGATAGGTTTACTACAACCCTTGCCTATTCCAAAGAACCTGTGGAACCATATAGCCATGGATTTCATCACAGACCTCCCACCCTCTTCTGGCAGTACTGTCATTTGGGTGGTCACTGACCGCTTTTCTAAAATGCTGCATGTCATCCCATTGCCCAGTCTGCCCTCTGCTCCACACATCACCAGTCTTTTCCTCCAGCACATCTTCCTGCTGCAGGGACTCCCCTAATATATAGTCTCGGATTGGGGGGTTTAGTTCATGTCGAAATTCTGCCGTGCCCTTTGTTTCCAGCTGCAAATTAAACTGGACGTCTTCTCGGCTTATCACCCTCAAGCAAATGGACAAGTAAAGAGGATCAATCAAGTCCTGGGCAACTACCTACAACATTTTGTCTCTGCTCGTCAGGATGACTGGTCCAGTTTGTTGCCATTGGGGGAGTTCTCTTATAACTCCCTGGAGTCCTAGTCTGCCAGTACCTCCCAGTTCTTCATTGTGTATGGACAACATTCCCGTCCACCTCTCCCTCTGTCCTCCTCTTTGAAGTTCCGGCTCTGGATAATCTGGTTCAAGACTTTGCGGTCATCTGGTAGCACACTCTCAAATATCTTCAATGGTCATCTGCCCAAATGAAGGCGCGAACAGATGAGAAGAGAAGGCCTCCTCCGTCCTTCGCTCCTGGTGACAAAGTTTGGCTATCTTCTAGATATATCCACCTAAAGACTCCCAGTTATAAACTGGACCCTCATTTCTTAGGACCATTTGAGGTGCTGGAAAAGATAAACCCAGTCACATAGAAACTCTGAATTCCTTCCTTCGATGCGTGTCGCGAACTCTTTCCAATTCTCCCTGCTGAAACCTCTCTCCGGCTCCTGAAGCTGATGCCACCAATGTTTATATCATAAAGGAGATTCTGGCCATGAAGACAATCAGGGGAAAGCAACATTTCCTTATTGACCGTAAGGGGTTTGGGCCAGAAGAAAAGTCCTGGGAGCTGGAGGACAATATCCTGGACCATAAGCTACTCCTAGGATTCCTCTGGGCCAGAAAGAGGGGGAGTCCATTGGGGGGGTACTGTCACGGGTGCTCCTGCGACCCCCAGTGTGGGTCATGGGCGCACCTGTGCTCCATCCCTCGCAGCAGCTACTCACCTATCCACATTTTGGCTGATCTCTCTGCTTGCTGGCACACGCCTTCCTGCTCCCTAGGACATGAGTGCTGGTTCTGTTAAATTTAAAGGGCCAGTGCACCGATGATTGGGCATAGCTAGATGCTGACCTTATTTAACTCTGTCCTTTCCTGCTTTCCCTTGCCGGATCGATAGTGCCTTTATAGCCTTGAGAGAAAGCATTTCTTAGTGATCCGATATTCCCGTTCCTTCCATCTACGTCCCTCGGCCACAAACCTTTGCCACCTGTCATGACTTTACTGCCTGTCCCCGACTATGAGCCTGCCTTACGATTCTGTACCATGGCACACCTTGGCTGTCACAGCAGGGTTAGCGACCTAGGGGTTCTCTTGCAGCAGCAAGTCCAACCCGCTTTGCAACAGGCTCTTGTGAAAACTAAT